>CBVK0100965783.1:0-39630 GCA_900067695.1 Picea abies | reverse complement strand
CACCTCGCTAGATCCTCCTTCCTTGAGTTATAGCACAAAGCCTTCCATAGTCTCTTACAATTACTTTCACTTATATCTGCAAGCCTCACACAGTATGCACAAAGCAATTACCACTTATCACTTAGCACTCTGGCAACTGACTAGTCACTACTAGTCACTATTTACTACTTCTTACATCGCCTAGACTTATATTTATACATTACAAAATATACCTAAGCATGGGTAAAACCATGGGATGACATCTCCATACCCATTACATAAGACCAAAACCCAAAAAGGCCCTAAAAGGGGATCAAGATCCTGCGATCGTTGCTTCATCTTGCGCTTCACCTTTGACAGCCTACCGAAGTCCCAAAACTAGGTCAAACATGACCAAGGATCCTCAAAAATTGGTCAAGGGCCAACAACAGACTACTTGACTAGGTTTTTTGAATCCATGCCTTTAAGGGTGGTCAATACTATTCAGTTGAAATCATTCCTGGAAACTCATATCATCACATGTTTTGTGATACCAGAATGACTAGTTTTCGAGAATGATTCTTATTTTTCCTCATTGGACATGAATGTTTATGTTGTATAAAAAGGAATCAATTTAAAATATTATGCCATATATTTCCCCCAAGGCAATGGTCTGGTTGAATAAAAAAATACAAATTTAATCAAAATATTAAAAAGAACAGTGTCGAACAATCACAAAAATTGGCACACAACCTTGTTTAATGCACTATGGGCTGACAGGGTCACCCCTAAAGCATCGATCGGTAACTCCCCTTTCTTCCTTGTGTATGGAAGAAAATCTATCCTTCCTCCCAATGTCTTGTTACCATCACTTCAGTTATCCCAAAAGGTTCAAGAGGAAGAATGCCCCACCCTAGAAAGTCGAATTAACACTTTACTTAAACTAGAAGAAACCAGAAAATAGGATAAACACAAATTAGATCAACATCAACAAATTTTTAAATGTTTTTTTAATGAGATTTCATGCACTGATATAAACTTCAATGTAGGAGACTTGGTTCTTAGGTGGGATAAGGCACATGAGAATAAAGAGGAACACACTAGATTTAAAAATCTATGGTTGGGACCATTTATTGTTAAATAAAAACTTGTTCCGAGTTCCTTTTGTCTCCAAACTCTTGAGGGACAGCTAGATACTTTTCCAGTAAATGGTTAGGCCCTCAAAAAATACTTTTCATGATTTTCTTGTAAAATGATAATCTAGAAATATCTAGCTTGTGGTGTGATTTTCTCTTTCTTTGAGTGAATTGTATTTTTTCCTTTGCATATCTTTCTGATGGTTTGTCCTGTTGTTTAAAAATGGTCATCATGAAGGAGTTTGGTTTTAAAATACTGTGTTCTTTGTTTCTTTTCAAGCCACCAGCGAGAGTTCAAATCTAGTATTAAAATTGAAATTATACCTTAGCTTTGATGGTTAAATTTTAAATGTTGTTGTTATCATTTTTCTTTCCCTTTTCCTTATAAAGGATTGTTTCAGAATAGTGGTATAACCCCTGACAATCATATAGATATTAAGGATTATTGCACCATCCCTCATTCTTAAGGAATGTTTTGGATCTGCTTCCCCATATTTTAGACATTCTCTTATTTGGAGATTAATTTCAAATACCATTATTGGATATCTTGTGTTTTCAAGGTTAAATTGTACAAGTTTCTAGATTAGGATTGGAATGTCTCATCATGAGCCAGTCCATTATGACCATGGAGAATCCAGGTAAGTGACATTACCATTTTTTATTACCAAGCCAGGGTAATGGCCTTCAACTTTCTAAACCAAAGGATAAGAGGTCTCATCATGAGCGAATTTTCACACTTTATTGAACCTTTGTGGATGAAACTGCTACTAACTGGTCACCAAGCCAGAGCTCTGATTATTAGCTAGTTCCTAAATTACCAAAAGAATCAAAATCAAAAAATTCTAGGATTGATCTACCATGTGTTCTTAACTACTATATGGGATAGAAGTATCTGATTGGTTTAAAAGGAAACCCTATCAAGGCCATGAACACCTAATGGAAGAAATGGCCATGCCTTTTGTAATGAATTCCTACTCATAAACTCTCATGACTCATGGGGAAAACCATATTTCATATCTCAATCCTTAAAAAAAAAATTGTTCCTCAGTTTGTGAATTGTGTCTACACTAGTTTATCATACACAACCAGGGATAATATCATTACTATACAGACCAAATGAGAAACTCTCAAAAGAAACTTGGATATCTAACAAGATGATGCTTTTTATCTTCATGATGTGATGTTTTCACTAGGACAGAGATAACTGCTTCACCCAATGAGTCACCATTTGTTGGCTTCCCAACTAGCATCTTGTTTTTCATTGTCCCTTGAAATATAAAATCACTTCTTATACTCACTGCCTAGTATGTCTATATGTGTCATATTGTTTGATTTTCTTTTTTATGAAGGTGAGACTATTAATTCCTATCAGTTCTGTTTGATTTTTTATCATTTTCGTGAGAATATGTTTAGTCAATTTTTTTTTTCGTTTTTTCTCTTCAAAATCATTGATCGAATTCTTATGACTATATCCCTTTACATGAGTTGAATACTACTGTTTATTTTATTTAACCAATCTAAAAGTCTAATTGAATTATTTTTAAATGGAAGATCTATGAATTATGTTGAAAAAGCCTATGTAAATTCACTTCCTAAAAACTAAAAGTGATTCTAGAAAGTTTGAGCTAGATCTAAACAAACTTATGAACTTGGATTTCAGGCTTGAATTCAAATATTGAATAAAACTCTTGATTAACATGGGTGATACGGGGTTTCATTAAAACATGACCTCTTTAAATGGTCTCAACGTTACTACTTCACCACCTACCATTGTTATATCAAGACATGACATTTGTAATGTTCAATTAACATGGAATGACATCTTGGATGTCATATGAATTATTACCCTCTCTAGTGTTAATGTCCTCAAAATCAGGTTAGTAGTTCATGGCAAGCTGCGAGAGTTTCATGGGTTTGTTAGCTTCGAACCTCTATGTCCTCTAGTCTATTGGAGATAATAAAAACTCTTAGTGGGAGATAATGGTAGAGTTTCCTCTAGTACTCAAGCATTTTTTTATCGTTAGGTATTTTTGTTCATCCTATTTCATTGTTTATGGGTTTGGTTTGTTGCATTTCCAGGGTTCTCTCCTTCATGAAAACTATCTCTGTGTCTTCTTGATATACTGGGAAAACCCCCCTAAGGACTACACTAGGGTTCAACATGTTAGTAGATATAACCATCTAAAATTATCCTACCTTTTCTAACTACCCTGAACATATTCCACATTCATATATGAAAGACAAAGTGAAAAGATCAGGTAACTTTACCTTTTACTCTTCATCCAGTGTCAATTCTCTCGCGTTCGATAGCTCCGTTGACTACAAGCCTCCTCCCAAGGCTGACCTACATTCATAAACAGATAAATAGGAAACTACGAACATGCATCTCATGTATAAAATAAGACTTCATTGGGGTACTTTTTTCGACAATGGTCTATTCGGTTCGAAAAAGGGATAAACTAGCACCAAAAAGACGTCTATTCAAAACCATTTTAACGAGTGTGACACATGAAAGATACTCAACAATCTTCTCAATTTTAAGGAGTTTGAAAAGAGCTTAACTATGGAATTCATGTGGTGTGTTCTTCTGGACCCGTTTAACGAGTGTGAAGGAACAAGGTCACTCAACGATCTTTTCAATTTTAGGGAGTCTGAAAAGAGATTAACTATGGACTCTGTATAGTATGTTCTTTTGGACCAATTAATGAGTGTGAAGGAACAAGGTTACTCAACAATCTTTTCAATTTTAGGGAGTCTGAAAAGAGTTTAAATATGGACTCTGTGGGGGTTCCTTTTTCGTAAATTTAGTCCCTCAGGCCCCAAAAAGGGTTAAACTTATACCTGAGAATATTCTTCTAGTGAACCAGAGTTCCTAGAGTATACCTTTGTTTGTACAATTGACCATCCAGACTGAAAAAGGGGTAAGCTATCATCGAACAGACGTGCCTTCAAATTTTATTTTGGCAAGCGTGAAGGGCAACAAGATCACTCGAGAATCGTTTCATGTTTAGAGAGTCTGAAAAGGGATTAAAAGAAGACTCATTTTCTGGGATTCTCGAGGGTGAGGCGAAGAATGATGACACATCAGATGTATGAGGCTCAATATCGTAATCATTAGAGGACTAAAATGACTCCTGATCCTAAAGTCATCAACGACAGCATGGATGCCAAAATGCAATGAGGATCTACCTAGGGAATCCATGTAAAGGTCGGATCTACCACTAAATTATGACACTTATAAAGCAACAATGATGGTTTCATGTTGCATTTCAGTGGGATCGATCCTATTTCAAATAGAAAAATACAACGAGATGCAGAAATTAGAGGTGGAATCCTAACTTATATGCAAAGAGTTGGAAAAACTAATTTTACCAAAGGACCTTTAAAAGTGACCCATCTCCCAAAAAAATTTCCAAACCAAAATTGAATTTTATCGTAACATCCAATGAGAAACTCAAGAACCACACTAGATGATTTTAAAGCTAGAAAAAACAACAAAAGGGTTCAAAAAAGTGGCAAAAAAGGCCAAAAAAGTCTATAAATAGAAGCTGACAGCTCATTTTCACCATTGCAAATTGAGAATCAACCAAAAATCTAAAAAGACCCCTTTTCTAAAAGAATTGATTATGGGAACTTCAGTGGATGAAACGAACTTCCACTCATACCAAGTAAGTACAAACCAAACCTTATTGCATTTCCATACTACCTTTATGATTTTATTTTTGTTTTTTGGGGGGAGCGCCCTCCTAAAAAAAGGTGAACCTACGTGTACATGGGTAGAAAACAATCTTCCCATGTGCATATGGGATTGTCTCCAAGATAGCCTGCGTACACCCTCAATAACATAAAAAAAATGAAAAACAAGAGTTAAATATCCCTTTGAACTTGTCATGTGATAGGATGTACATCCACTGGAGAGAAAGGGAGCATGAAGACATTGATATCTTGGTCGAAGAGGACCCTGCTACTGTTGTCGCATTGAAATAATGCGTGTTATGGAAGTTCTTTCGGTGTCCACTCATGAGGGCACAACCCAGGCTACTAAATGCCTTGGTAGATTACTAGAATCCTGATGTTGAGGCGTTTATGCTTGAGGGGAAGTCGTTGAATCCAACGACTGAGTACATCTACTTTTTGACTGGCCTATCGAGGAGAGGGGAACCGGTCAACTTGCATTCTTTTCCCCATGAACCTTGTAACATCGTCAAGTTGATCAGACTACATTGCAAGGCTGACACTGAGAAAGTAGGTTCTCAGGTGCCAATCCACAAGATCACAAACCTATCACTAAAAGAGATATTTTTATTCATTGAGAGGATCACTGGATCCACAGCCTTATATCAAGCCTCTCGAGCACACATGTATTGTGCAGTGCATTGCTTAAATGCACGAGTGTTCGACTGGAGCATGACCATGCTTTAATGCATGAAGAGATAAATTACAGAGTGTCATGGGAAAAGTAACAAAAAATTTGGGTTTGGTACCATATTATGCTCATTCTTCTTCGATAGGGTACCCAACATGAGTCCACGAGTGACAGTACGGGGGCATGTGGCCTCCTTCCCAACAGTGTGTAGGTGGGCAACATTATTGTCACGATAGGGGGAAGGAAGGACCATAGAGGCCTTCGATGATACATTCTTTGACTGGTGTGAATGGAAGATTATGGCAAGAGAGAACTACCCCTATGTTGGGATCAACTTTTCCAGGGATCCAAATGTGCCCGTACCTCATAGAGAGGAGTGAGGGGAGATAGGTACATTTGTTTTTAAAGTTATTTTATTTTTAATTTCTTTTTATATATATCATTTTTATTTGTACCAGAGTATCTGACAAATATGTATTTGTTATGTACAGATGTGGGACCACATCCAATAGAATTCTCGAGGACTAGGTGATGTCCTCGACTAGAGGCAGTACCAACAGTAGCAGCAGGAGGAGGACCTCTAGCTGGAGAGGCTGAGAGAGTTTTGAGACAGGTGGATCGGAACCTCATTGCACTCACTTGTCAAGTATGTTGATGGGTCTTAAATCCCTTGATTCAAGAGTAGGAACCAAACCTTCCACCAAGGCCCAATTAGACTCTACAGCATTTAAAGATGGAATGGTTCTCCAGATCTTGCGATATGGCCAAATTATCAATGTGATTTGTGTTTTGTTGTGAAGGATCTTCCTTCAGTTACGACTATTCTCTTCTGTATTTTCTCTTGGGTGGGACTGGTATGAGAGATGCAAGCCAGTATAAACCAACTTGACAGCAAATAGGATTAAGTTTTAACTAATGGGGAAGAGGCTGAACATGGGATAACCCACTTCTCAAACATGCAAACAATGATTCTATACCACAGGCCTAGTACTAATACATCAACCATGTGAGCATCCAATTACTGTCTGAGAAACTAATTATCGAAAAGAAATCACATATGTAATAAGATAATGGCAAGAAAAATAATTCATCTACGATAACCATTCATCACATAATAACACAACGATTCATTTTCATCATTAAAGTCAAGAACATTAAAACATTGCACCAGATAACTTGACAACAAAATTAATTTCTCTTACTCATTACTGCATCCTTCATGAAATAGGATAGGAATTAGTTCTTAGCCAAGTCCAATCACATGAATTTGATGAAAATAGCTTGTCTTTGGTCCATAAGGACTTCTCAATTCATAGCAGCTTCAAAATAATTCTTAAAAACCATAAAGAAAGAGTTATTACAACAACCATCGACCCTGAACTAATTGGTCGATGTCTTTATTTATAATATAAAGTTTAATTGAAATGAATGGCTAAGTGCAGTTTAAGAAAAACAAAAGTCGCCATGTGGCGTCATATTCTAACAATTTATTTAACAGTCAACCTGAGATATCTCTTGAAAAGGATGAGTTCTCTCATATTCAAACCAATTGATAAACAATTCATCACAGGTTTGGGCCCATAGAAATCTGTGTTGTTCCATCAGAGCTGCATATATTCCCTTGATGTCCATTGCATGCGCCTGGTACTTTGCTAGATTGGAGTCCAATTGTTGTAGCATGGTTTGTGCTCTAATTGGATGTTCTGAAAATTGTTTCAATTTCCTTGGTCTTGCATTAGTCATATTTGTTATTTATTCGATCCATAGTGAATTTTGTTTAGCATGCGACTTCACTATGCCGCTTAGGTCGACGAAGTTGTCGGGGGTACCGAACTCGGGGAGTCTGATATCCTTTATTGCTCTGTTGATTTTGCTTCAATATTTCTTTCATGTTATTCGGTGAGGTTGCAGAGAAAAATTGGTTTGGTAGTTGCGAGGATCTTTCCTATAATCAGGTTTGAGGTATTTTAGCAATCAAGTAACACATAGTAAGATACGAAGAAAAATAATAGAATGGAACGATGCATACCTACAAAGCTTGTTAGTATTGATTGTTTAATACTTACGTGATCCCAGTCACCCCTTTGAATGTCCCCTGATGTCCTTGTCCATGTAGCCACTCTTACTTAGTCTAAATGAGTTATTCTAGTGCACCACAACATGGAAAATCAGGTACGATGGATATGACCGTCGGAAGTGTCACAGTAGTCGCTTGACCCTTGGGGTTGGGGAAAGGATGCTAGAGTCGAACGTGTGCGTGTACACTCCCAAAAGGTTGGATATTTTGATAATGAAGTTGTTAAATGCCTCAAGTTGAGGTGAGTAGTTCCTCTAGAAGCCATATCACCAAGTGTGTCAACTATCATTTGCTAATAATGGAATTTGGGGAGTTTAAAGAGATTAGAATTATCATATTGTATATTCCCTACAATTTCGATCAACAACGTTGCATACGTTATGGATTTCATCCATCGAGCAGCTTTGATGATTTAACTCTTCAAGATATCCTGTCGTGAAGCGTGAGTGTCCTTTGGCACATTCTTTTTTTCTTCCTCATTCCGCTATAAATTCTAGGGGATCTGTGGGGAATTCTATGCAACAACCGAGTTTATACATCGTTAATGTTGGTCTAACGAGTCTAGTTTTGGTGAAACTATGTGTCATAGTTATTTACTTATCCACAGACGTCTCAACTAATACATTGTTTCTCTATGGTATCCCCCTTAAACAAGGGACGAGTTTTGCGATGTAGGCGGAGTGTGAGGTCTGAGCCCCAGCATGCCTGGGACTCTTTCTTATTGGAATCCAATGTCCCTGAAGCTTCAATAGGAGGTACCTGTCTTTGCTTGGAACTAGTGTCAATGTCTCAAGAGGAGGTGGGAGTGGAGAGGAATATTCCTAAGGGATGTATGTTGGGTGTCGTGCCTTCTCAAGAGAAGACACCGTGGAGGAGGGGAAGGCCTAGAAGAAATAAGGAAAAGGGAGGAGAAGACCAACTCCCCACTGAGATGAGTGCACACTTAGCTGATGAGGAGTTTACAATGCACATTACCTGGCCAAATCTTGTCAGGACTACCAGTAGAATATGCAAGAGAAGAAATGGAAAATAAAAGACACATGTTTCTCCCGTTGGGAGTCCCATCCAGCAGCTAAAGTAGGTCCAACTTGCCATATCTAAGATTTACCAAGAAAATAGAGAATTGCGGGGACAGTTGGTGGAGAAGAACCAGGAGGTATCGGCATTGTAGTGTAACACCCTGTTTCCCCCAGTCTGTAAAAATAACTATATTGACCAATAACTATGGCAAACTCAAAGATGTGAATGTTTGATTTGACGGACCTTTGTATAAAAGGTCGATGAATGTAAATTATGTTATGATTATGTGTTGCCTGACTACTGGGAGGGGTGATGTGCTAAAAGATACCAAGATGGATAATGAGAGGTGGTGGAAGGGACTTGGAATGGTTGTGTTAACTTCCACCCAACCAATACCGTACTGGTTTTTACTTGCTCAAAAACCAAAGCAACTCTCTGACCCTAGAATGAATTACCTGCTAGGATGGTAGGTGGGGAGGCTCATCAAGAGTTAATGAGGGGATGGGGGTGAACCACACATCTGTATAATCTCTCAGACCTGACCACGGATGGGAGAATTCACGCCACACGCAATCTTGCAGAAAAAGTCAAGAAAGGAAGTGTGGGAAAAACAGAGGAGAGAACACGTGCAACAGGGATTGTAGAAGAAAAACTTGAGGAACTCTAGAAATACGAGGGAGTTCTGAATAGAGGAGAAGGAGAGTAACCTTCGTCCTTGACTTTCGTTGAGCTGGAAGTAGGAGACTGAATCTTAAAGCATCGTGGTCTAGCTTGGGGGTGGCTAGTGGTAAATCCGTCTAGAGTCACTGAGCCTACAGTTGGGTGGAAACTAGCACCCCTCTCAGCAGTCGCGTCACATCTAGTGTTTCTGATAAGTTTTATGTCTTGTATTTTGAATTGAATATCACGAACACATGCTCATGTTTATACGCTCATAAATGGTTTATGTATAGAAGTGTTTTCCTTGTGTTTTGATTGGAAATAATGGATGCATGCTTATACTTATATGACCATAATTGGTTTATGTATAGAATGAATAAGTTCAAAATACGAGTCTGTTCCCTTGAGATTTGTCTCATCTACTTGACTCACGCTATGTCTTGGTTTGATTTCCTAAAGGAACCTTATAGTAAACCCATGAGTTTACTTTACCACTGTCACAGATTTCATAGCTCGGCGAATTAGGAAGGCTTTTCAGTTAGGTCACCAACCCTAGGGATAATTACCAAAGAACCCTTTAAAGGATCATGTGATCTGAGTCTGGAAACCTTGTACAAGAAAGAGTAGTTCTCTCAAGTTTCAAATTCTTGGGAATTCGAAGCTCTGAGAGGTTGAATCTCCTGATTCAAGCTTAGAAAGGACAGGGAGTCCAGTTATTGAAAGAGAATACCCCATCATTTGGTAGACAAATGGTTAGAATCCTTTTGGAAATACCCCAGATTGGTCAAGACAGACGAATCTAGAGGAGGAGTGCAAGCGTTAACACCTCGACCCCTTCAACCTTTGCAAGTAGTGATGGGATCTAGGACCGTAGATCCAAGGATTTTTCAGAGCTCTATTGACCATCGATCTTAACCTTTTCATAGGCAGGAGAGTGGACTCGACAAATGTCTTGAAAGTCCCAAAGTATTCGTAATCGTCCATCAACACATGACACATGGCAGTCGGGTAGCATTTCACTGACTCACAACTTGGAGTGTTCAAAGGGTAGGACTGCACGAACTCACAATTCACCAAATCGCGACGTGAACGTGGTCGTTGATCCATGAGTGATCTAGACCATCAGTTTAGCATGAATAAGTTTCGGTGTTTTGGCACCCAGGAAACCAAAGGGCAAGACCCCTCATTTTCGCAAGTCGTGAAATCTCAGTATACGAAACCCTGAATCAGTTTAGTGTGAATAAGTTTCGGCATTTCGGTACACGGGAAACCAAAGGGAAATACCTCTCATTTTCGCAAGTCACGAAATCCCGGTATAAAAAACCCTGAATTAGTTTATCATGAATAAGTTTCGGCATTTTGGCACCTGGGAAACCAAAGGGAAAGACCCCTCGTTTTTGTAAGTCGTGAAATCCCGGTATACAAAACCCCGAATCAGTTTAGCATGAATAATTTTTGGCATTTCAGCACCTGGGAAACCAAAGGGAAAGACCCCTCATTTTCGCAAGTCGCGAAATCCCGGTATACAAAACCCCGAATTGGTTTAGCATGAATAAGTTTCGGCATTTCGGCACTCGGGAAACCAAAGGGAAAGACCCTTCATTTTCACAAGTCATGAAATCTTGGTATACGAAACCCTGAATCGATTTAGCGTGAATAAGTTTCGACATTTCAGCACCCAGGAAACCAAAGGGAAAGATCCCTCGTTTTTGCAAGTCGTGAAATCCCGGTACACAAAACCCCCATGTGCTCTGTGGATGAGCCCTAGGTCATAGGACAAGGTCATGTGGTAGGAAGGAGGAGTCCCGAAAGGATTTGGACCATCCATTTGTAGAGAATGTGTGGTGAAGATCTAAAGCCACCGAGGTTCTGGACATCGGAGGAATAGGAGTGAAGACCCCACCAAAAATCCCGAAAGGTAGAATGTCGAGATTTAATCTAGGTTGTTGATCAAGTCAACGATCTGGACCGTATATCCATATGATATCGGGCTTTCAGGTTTTGGGGATTGAAGGAACAAGGGTTCCTTGCAACAAAAATCTCAAAAGTATGTTCACAGAGGTGGTCACATGGAGGAGGATAAGGGAAGGGATGGTCTGATCTAGGCCCCATAGAAATTCAGGGATTCTGTCCCTTGAAGAAAAGATAAAAAAAAGTCTTAGTTGTCATAGTGGGTGTGTGGCAAATTGGTATCAGAGCATGATTACAACACTTGGCCTGCTTGGGCTCATGAATGAGTTGCACAGAAACTCCATTTGAAGTACTCTTAAAATGAGTAACCCTCTATCTTAACCCCCTTTATCAAAATTCAAAGTTAAGAATGAAAATTCCTATTGTGTGTATGCATTTGAAAAATATAAATTATGTGTTGGTTATGAATGAATATAAATATTGACTAACAAAAAGTGTTTTTTTTTTTTTCTACAAACAAGCGGACGATCAACCACTGGAAACTACAGACGCATAGAATGGTGACGCACCACAAAGTGGGGGATGGCTCCCACAATAGAGATGAAGAGTCTGACGAAAGGAGGGTGGTAGAGACCCCTCCAGATCTAGCTGAGATTGTGAGGAGCCTCATGGTCAAACTACAGATATGGAAGGCCAACAACGAGAGGTTGATAAAAGAGCAAGAGAAGAAAATGGAAATTAATGCAGTCTTGATGCAGAGTTTATTCGACATACAAATACAATTGCAACATGGATCTGACACCAGTCACGAGGACCGACGACAGACAAAGAAAAGTCAAAGTCCACCTAAGATACATAAATGTGGTCTTTTAAGTGGCCACACTAGGAAGAGCACCTCGAGAAAGGTCCACCCCAGAGATAAGGGACAAGCATCGGATGATTCCTCTGGAAAGGAAAATGGTGACTCAAAGGGATCTTCTAGTAGAAAAACTAGTTCTTATTCTCGAAGAAAACGGAAGAAGTGAAAGAATTCCAAAAGTCATAATCTTGAATAATTCAAGAAGTTCAAACCACCCTCTTTCGACGGTGAAACAAAGAAGGGGGAGGAAGTGGAGGCCTGGCTACTTGGACTAAAGAAGTATTTCATAGTCCATGACTTCTCAGAAAACTTGAAGGCCTGAGTAGCCACTTTCAACTTGAATGGAAAGGCTTCCATTTGGTGGGAAGACTTTAAGAATGTAAAAGGGATTCATGAAGAGGACCTATCTTGGGAACGGTTTGAGAAATACTTCAAGAAGAAGTATCTGTCGAAAAAGTATTTCGATGAAAAGACTAAAGAATTCTATGAACTCAATATGGGGAAACTCACCATAGAGGAATATGTCAGTAGATTACTCAAGTTGATGAGGTACGTACCCTATATAAAAGAAGAAATAGAAAAGGTTCAATGATTCATCAGTGGACTACCTAAGGACTATCAGAACATGATTGAGTTTGATGAGCCGAAGACTCTAGAAGACACGATCTGAAAGGCAACATATTGTCATGAACATAACCTCGCGAAGGCTAGAAGAAGAAGAATAGTTTGGGATTCGAGAAAAAGGGGTTTAAATCCCCAATATTTAAAAACTATAAAAAGAACTCAAGGATGAGCTTCCCAACCCGAAGTGTACACCAGTAGAATTTCCCCTCCTAGGGCAGAAATAAACGTTCTGGATCTACCCCAGCAAATATTGACAAGCCAAAGAGAGAACCCTTGAAATGTTGGGGTTGTGGAGAAGAACATATACTAAGGGACTACCTGCACCAACAACAGAACAGTTAGAGAATTTACAATGTTCAATAAGCTACCACCGTCAATTACGTGGCCAGGAGCATGCTGCAAATTTATGCAGCCTTGGATAATAAACAAGCTGACCACCAAGCTTCAGTGGTGGAGATGAAAGGTATGATCACCAACCATCGAGTGTCTATTCTAATTGACCCTGGTTCAAATTTGAGTTATATATCCCCTAAGGATGTTGATAAGTGTAAATTACAGCCATATAAACACGCCAATCCATGGTTGGTACAGTTAGCCGCTAGCACCAAAAGAAAGGTAGTGAAGGTCATACCATCTTGCCAATTCACTATGGGTGAATTCCCCACCCAAGAAACCCTTAACATATTACCCCTAGGATCGTATGACCCGTTGATTGGTATGGACTGGCTAGCCACATATAAAGCCAGACTAGACTGTTACCATAAAACCTTAGAATGTGTAAGTGAAGAAGGAAGAAGGATAACCCTTCAAGGGATCCAAAAATCTATCTTGGTGAGACGAATATAATCTCTTCAAATGAGAAAGTATTGCAGAAAGGGATGTCCACTATATGTGATACAGGTGTTGGAATCAGTTGAAGATGAGAAACCAAGCCTCGAAGACCACCCCACACTAAGAGAATATAGAGATGTATTTTTGAAAGAGGTACCAGGTCTAGCTTCGAGAAGGGACATTGACTTCTCGATAGAACTTTCACCAGGAGTGGTGCCAGTGTCTAGGACACCCTATAGGATGAGCACACCCGAGCTAGTTGAGCTTAAATTACAACTAAAAGAAATAATGGACAAAGGCTATATCTAGCCCAACATGTCTCCATTGGGAGCACCAATCCTGTTTGTGAAAAAGAAATATGGTACCCTCCGACTATGCATAGATTATAGACAACTCAATAAGGTAACCATAAAGAACAAGTACCCCTTACCCAGGATCGATGACCTCTTTGATCAATTGGGAGGTGCTTCCATCTTCTCAAAGATTGACTTGAGATCTGAATACAATCAAGTCCGAATCAAGGGTGAAGACATCCACAAAACTTCCTTCAGGATGAGATATGGTCACTATGAGTTTGTGCTAGTACCATTTGGATTGACCAATGCCCCTACCACTTTTAAGTGCTTGATGAAAAATGTGCTCCGCAAATTCCTAGACAAATTTGTACTGGTTTTTATTGACGATATATTAATTTACTCCAAGAATAGAGAGGAACATGAGGAACATATTAGACTTGTGCTTCAAGTGCTAAGAGAACATCAGCTCTATGCCAAATTTAGCAAGTGCGACTTTTTCCAGAATCAAATACATTACTTGGGCCATGTCATATCTGAAGAGGCAGTAGTAGTAGACCCTGACAAGATCAAGTCTATCATGGAATGGCCTACCCCAAAGGATGTTTTAGATATCAGATCCTTTATGGGCTTAGCAGGATACTATAGGAGATTTATAAAAGGATTCTCCAAGATTGGTTGTCTAATCACTGCCCTCCAGAAGAAGGGAGATAAATTCACGTGGACATAACAATGTGAAGAAATATTTCAATCCCTAAAACATCTACTGACCCACGCATCCATGTTGAAGATCGTCGATCCTGAAGTTGACTTCCTCATGTGCACAAATGCCTACAAGGAAGGGCTCGGATGAGTCCTTATGAAAAGAGGAAGTGTAGTCTGCCATGAATCCTGAAAATTGAATGAGCACAAAGTCAACTATGTGACCCATTATCTAGAGCAGGCCACCATAGTGCACGCCTTAAAAATGTGGAGGCATTACCACCTGGGAAGGAAATTTGTACTTATGACATACCACTGTGGATTGCGATATCTGTTTGACCAACCAAAGCTCAATGCCAGATAAGCTAGGTGCATGGCCCTCATTAGCGAATTTGATTTTTAAATCAATCATGTTAAAGGAAAGGAAAATAAGGTGGCTGATGCCCTTAGTAGAAGCATGAAAACAATTCACCTGGCAGCGGTGAGCACCTGCAAGATGAATGTCAAAGAAAGAGTCAGGAATGCACAAGAAACAGACACATTCTTCCAGACCATGACCTTGTACCTGGAGCAAGAACCCACAGGGATAAAGTATGAATTCTACCAGATGATAGATGAAGGTCTTCTAACTTATAGAAACATATTGTATATTCTAGATTGTGATGACTTGAAGAGGTTCATAATGGATGAACTACATAAAAGACCATATACTGGTCATCCAGGATACCAGAAGATGATCACGGCCACTAGGAAACAATTCTATTGTCATGGATTGAAGAAATACATGGTTGAGTACTTAGCCAAATGCATAGAATGCCAACAGGTTAAATCATAACATCGACACCCAGCAGGATTATTACAACCTCTACCAATCCCGGAATGGAAATGGGAAATCATATCCATGGATTTCACACTGGATTACCAATATCGACCACACAGAATGACTCCATCATAGTAGTGGTGGATAAATTGAGCAAGTCCGCTCATTTTATCCCTATCAAGTCGACTTGCAAGGCAATAGACATCGCCAACGTATTCATGAAGGAGATATTCAGACTACATGGTATGCCTAAAGAGATAGTGTTTGACAGAGACATGAAATTTACTTCCAACTTTTGGAAATCCTTGATGGTTGGTATGGAGACCAAATTACTGTTTATCACAACCTATCATCCTCAAACCAATGGACAGACGGAAAGAGTGAACCAAATATTATAAGACATGATAAGGATGCATGTAATGCATCAACCCAAAAAGTGGGAAGATTACCTGCCACTGGTGGAATTTGCCTACAACAACGGCTACCAAGAATCCCTAAAGATGAGTCATTTCGAAGTCCACTATGGTAGTCCGTGCAACACTCCAGTCAGTTGGAGTAATCCTATAAACAAAATTACTATTGGACCCGACATGTTGAAAGAAATGGAACAACAAGTGATTCAGATAAAACAAAATCTAAAGGTCGCTCAGAACAGACAGAAAAGTTACGTCGACCGAAAGAGAACTCCAAGAGAATTCAAGACGGGAGACCACATATATCTTAGAGTTAGGCCTAGGAAGAGTTCCTTGAGGATGGGGCCTTGTGCCAAGTTGGCACCTCGATATTGTGGACCCTTTGAAATTTTAGATAGAGTGGGACCTATAGCCTATAGGCTAGAACTTCCTCCCACAGTAAAAGCACATAATGTTTTCCATGTTTCATTATTGAAGAAATATCTACACGATTCGAATCATATAATTGACTGGCCTGTGATCTAGATGGAACAGAAGGGAGAATTCCTACCAAAACATCAATGCATACTGGACAGAAAGGAAACCCCACTTAGGAACCGAACCATTGCATAGGTCAAGGTGGAGTGGAAACATTTTGGCCCAGATGAGGCTACATGGGAAATGGAAGATGCCATGAAACAGGCATATCCGATTTTGTTTACTTCTGTACATACACATCATATTGATAGATAGAACATCGAGGAAAATGTTCCTTTAAGGGGGAGGGAATTGTAACACCTTGTTTCCCCCAGTCTGTAAAAATAACTATATTGGCCAAAAACTATGGCAAACTCAAAGATGTGAATGTTTGATTTGACGGACCTTTGTATAAAAGGTCGATGAATGTAAATTATGTTATGATTATGTGTTTCCTGACTTTTGGGAGGGGGGATTTGCTAAAGGAGACCATGATGGCTAATGAGAGGTGGTGGAAGGGACCTATAATGGTTGCGTTAACTTCCATCGAACGAATACTGTACTAGTTTTTACTTGCTCAAAAACCAAAGCACCTCTCTGACCCTGGAATGAATTACCTGCTAGGATGGTAGGTGGGGAGGATCCTCAAGAGTTAATGAGGGGATGGGGGAAAACCACCCATCCGTAGAATCTCTCATACCTGACCACAGATGGGGAAATTCATGCCACACACAATCTTGTAGAAAAAGGAAAGAAAGGAAGTGTGGGAAAAACAGAGGGGAGAACACGTGCAACAAGGATCGCAGAAGAAAAACCGGAGGAACTTTGGAAATATGGGGGAGTTATGAATAGAGGAGAAAGATAGTAACCTTCGTACTTGACTTACATTGAGCTAGAAGTAGGAGACTAAATCTTAAAGCATCATGGTCTATCTTGGGGGTGGCTAGTGGTAAATCCGTCTGGAGTCACTGAGCCTACGGTTGGGTGGAAACGAGCACCCCTCTCAGTAGTCACGTCACGTCTAGTGTTTCTGATAAGTGTTATGTCTTTTATTTTGAATTGAATATCATGAATGCATGCTCATGTTTATATGCTCATAAATGGTTTCTGTATAGAAGTGTTTGCCTTTTGTTTTGATTGGAAATAATGGATGCATGCTTATACTTATATGACCATAATCGGTTTATGTATAGAATGAATAAGTTCAGAATACAAGTCCATTCCCTTGAGATTTGGGCCATCTACTTGACTCACACTATGTCCTAGTTTGATTTCCCAAAGTCACCTCCTCCCAGGAAGTTTCCTCGCATTCCAGAGCCGGAGTGAGTTCCTTGAAAAGACTACCATTATAGTAAACCCATGAGTTTACTTTACCCCTGTCACAGAGTTCATAGCTCGGTGAATTAGGAAGGATTTTTAGTCAGGTCACCAAGCCTAGGGATAATTACCCAAGAACCCTCTGAAGGATCATGTGATCTGAGTCTAGAAACCTTGTACAAGAAAGAGTCGTTCTCTTAGGTTTCGAAGTCGTGGGAGTTCGAAGCTCCAAGAGGTTGAATCTCGTGATTCAAGCTCATAAAGGATAGTGATTCTAGTTATCAAAAGAGAATACCCCATCATTTGGTAGATGAACGGTTGGAATCCTTTCAGAAATACCCCAGATCGGTTAAGACCGATGGATCTAGAGGAGGAGCGTAGGCGTTAACACCTCAACTCCTTCAGCCTTCACAAGTAGCGATGGGATCTAGGACCATAGATCCAAGGATCTATCGGAGCTCTATTGATCATCGATATTAACCTTTGAATATGTAGGAGAGTGGACTCGACAAAATTCCCAAAAGTCTCGAAGTATTCAGAACCGTCCATCGACATAAGACATGTGGCAGTTGAGTAGCATTTCATTGACTCATGACTTGGAGTGGTCAAAGGGTAAGACTGCACGAACTCACGATTCATGAAATTGCGACGTGAACGTGGTTGTTGATCCATGAGCGATCTAGACCATCAATTTAGCGTGAATAAGTTTCGACGTTTCGGCACTCAGAAAACCAAAGGGAAAGACCCCTCATTTTCGCAAGTTGCAAAATCCCGGTTACGAAACCCTGAATCAGTTTAGCATGAATAAGTTTCAACGTTTCAGCACCCAGGAAACCAAAGGAAAAGACCCCTCATTTTCACAAGTCATTAAATCCTGGTATGTGAAACCCCAAATCAGTTTAGCATGAATAAGTTTCAACATTTTGACACCCGGGAAACCAAAGGGCAAGACCCCTCGTTTTCACAAGTCATGAAATCCCAGTATATGAAACCTCGAATCGGTTTAGCATGAATAAGATTCGGTGTTTCGGCACCCGAGAAACCAAAGGGAAAGACTCCTCACTTTCGTAAGACGTGAAATCCTGGTATACAAAACTTCGAATCAGTTTAGAGTGAATAAGTTTCGGCGTTTCGACACCCGGGAAACCAAAGGGAAAGACCCCTCGTTTTCGCAAGTCGTGAAATCTCGGTATACAAAACCCTGAATCGGTTTAGCGTGAATAAGTTTCAGCGTTTCAGCACCTGAGAAACCAAAGGGCAAGACCCCTCATTTTTGCAAGTCACAAAATCCTGGTAAACGAAACCCCGACGCGCTCTATGGATGAGCCCTAGGTCACAAGACAGGGTCATGTGGTAGGAAGGAGGAGTCCTAAAAGGATTTGAACCGTCCATTTGTAGAGAATGTGTGGAAAAGATCTAAAGCCACCAGGGTTCTAGACATCAGAGGAATAGGAGTAAAGACCCTGCTAGAAATCCCGAAAGGTAGAATGTCAGAATTTAATCTGGGCCGTTGATCAAGTCGATGATCTAGACCATAGATTCGGATGATACCGGGCTTTCGGGTTTTGGGGATTGAAGGAACAAGGGTTCCTTGCAACAAAAATCTCGAAAGTTTGTTCACAGAGGTGGTCACATGGAGGAGGATAAGGGAAGGGATGGTTTGAGCTAGGCCCCATAGAAATTCATGGATTCTGTCCCTCGAAGAAAATACAAGAAAAAAAATATATATATTAGTTGTCGTAGTGGGTGTGTGACATGTAGGGTCGCGAAGGAAGCATAGATTGGCTCAAGAGATGGCTTCGGGAAGCACAAGATATGATTGTGCAACTATGTGAGGCACAGAGGATGAAGGGAAAGGAGGAAAAAAAAACACTGCAAGGCGTGAGTAGTGGCCTGGGAGAAGGTCCGTGCGCAGGAGATACATAATGGGCGAGCTCTTGCTTTGCATTATCTGAAGTGACTCTTGATATCTTTCTCCTTTTTTGTTGTAAAGTTATTTTTATATTCTCACTGTAACCAGGCTAATTAGTCAAGACTCCAACGATTTTTATTTTTATATAACCTGAACCTGGCAAAAGATTTAAGTAGATGAAAATTTGAAAGAGTTTTGAATGTATCGTGTTCCCTCTTCGTATGAAAATCTACCATGTCTTTTTCTTTTATTTAAGTTTCTTGGAAATTATGAGATTTTATAATTATCCCTGTTATGAGTTTCTTTGTGAGTTCGTTGATGCATTCCTTTTAAAACTTCCAATGTCAATTGATGCTAATGTGGCATTAGTGACTCGGGGTTATTAAAATATTTTTAAAACATGAAATCTAGAACTTGGCTGGTGGGTAAGGGTTGCACATGAGGACTTTGCCCATGTTGACTACGATAAAAGAGCTAGATACTGCGACTGTCTATGCCAGGATGGCATAGGGGATCAGCGTTCAAATGAAAAAGTAATGCATAGTTTTCTTCATGAATTACCATCTTCGTAATTTTCTGACGCAAAGAACATTTCCGGGGTCTCCAATCGGTGATATTATTCCTTTACTTGTGCGATGCTTACTCTTTCATTTTTCTGCCGAAGCTGAATGGATCAATATTCGATGATATCCTTAGTGGAGTTTATTCATGGGGATGAGAAGAACCTCCTTCTGCCAATGCCAATGAATATCGGCGCTCGTGTATTTTGATTTTCTTAATCGATTTTCGTCACTTTTAATCTTTCCCAATGCTGAATTTCCTGAGCGTGTTGGAGCAAACTATAGACTGTTGATTTCTTATGTATTTGTTAAGTCCCTTTTAAACTTAATATGATTCTTTATATGTTCAAGAAGAATTTAAACAATTCAAACATGAAAACATAAAATATAAGCACAGGAAGCAGTTTCATACTGAAGTGGAAACAGACAGTGCAAAAGATCAAGTTGTACCCAAAAAGTAGAAATGGGCATAGAATTTTTAGGGTGTGTTTAGTGCTCAACAAATGGAGATTCACCGGGTGAAAGAAGAATCTATGTTCCCTCCCCAAGGCCCATCTAATATGGAAGCTGAAGGAGAATCTTAACTGGTCTTAAATCAGAACCTCTTAACCTTTGCATTTGAAGTTCTTCGGATGATGCTTCTGGGTTTGCCTGTGGGGTTTTAACCCTTTTCCTCCTTCATTATCCATGCGTTTTAAATATTCTATATCTCCCTTACCTTTGTCGGGAGTTTGTTCAATTGGTTTCCCCAGTGGTCTAGTCAAAAGGAGTCCTCTCCTGGGAGGGGGTTAGGCTTCCTTTTTTACTAGGGAGCCTTGGCCTTCTTTACATCCTTTCATATAGAATTATATTGTCATGGCCTCTTCAAAATTTTCCACCAAGGTTTGCTTAGAATATATTTTTACAAACATATAAATAAAAGCCAGGAGCGCATTAGCATAAACCTCAATTTGCAACTCCTCAGTTGGTCTTGCCGCGGGCTGGAATTTGTTTAAGATGGTTGTGAATCTGTTATTGAAATATTTGACCCTTTATTTTAGACTCGTGGTGGCTACAAACTACTCAACCATTAGAGCTCTCATAGTAGTTTCTTCTGCAAAATTATCTAGAAATTTTTTATGGAACTTGGTCTAGCTAGTTATAGATCCTACTAGCAAATTAAAATACCACGTGGAAGTTAAATTTTCAAATGTGTAGGGGAAAAGTCTGCAGACTACGTCTTCATGTTGAACATTCATAAGTATGATCACAAGTATTAACTTCTTGATATGATCTTCAAGTAATCCATAGGTTTCAGGATTGAACTTAGGCAACAAATTCTTCGGATGTCAGGTGTTAGCACCGAAAGTCACCTCTATATTGTGTTAGAGGTAAGCCTGATATGCATCAGTTTGTATGTCATAGTAAATAGTTTAAAGGGTGGTCTAATGGATGCAGTCTCGGGATCGTATCGCTTTAACTCAGAATCCTGGACCATGCAATGCATAGGAAAGTGAGGTCTTGATCTAACTTTAGTCAGTAAGTTACAATAAAAGGTGATTTGGGAGAAGAACTGGTGAGGAGATGTAAGGGCCTGCTATGGACATCAGGTCTTCCAACTGCCAAAGGAAGAAAAGATTCAAGAACAATATCCTCTTGGACCCAAAGCTTAGAACACTAAGATATGTTTGAACGACACAGCTACATCAACACGATGATAAAACCTACATCACAATGCTACTGTAACAACCCGACTCGATCCTCCAATTCTGGGCTACTCAGTATAAGAGGGGGGAAAAGATAACACGGGAAGATGATTAAAAATAGTGAAAATATTGTAGTGATCAAACCTACATCAAAACAACATCACAAACCTCGACTGGATCCTCCAATTTTGAGTGTATTAACACAACATTTACAAAGAGATGGAAAGAAGATGACTTTCATTAAACAAGAAGTCTCAAATATGAATACATAACTAGAGGAACCAGTGCTTCATCAAAAATTTACAATTGGGATGATAGTTCTACCATCGACCCTTACAAAATATGAAAATCACTCCTATATACCTAGAGACAAAACCCAGAGACGTGCTTGAGACTTTGCTTTTAAGGCTTTATGTGTGCATGCTTCCTGGTAAATTGCGCATGCAGTTTCCTATCAGAAATGGGCCCTGTCAAATGCAATCATGTTTCAAGAAGGCTCTGCAGTTGAGTTGACCTTCTTACAGTACTTTTTGGGTTTTCCATTTATGGTGGAAACGATGTTCAACCATCCCCCACCAATCTCAATAATGACTTCATTGGAATCCGAAAGACCCAAGTCAATTCTACCTCTACAGAACGAGGTAGCCTCATCATTCGTCATCTGGATCTGAGTTGGATTCTTACAGGGAATCCTGATGGTAGACGTGGTCATTGAAAAATTTATGGGCGCACTCGGTATGGAGTAGCGGACGGGAGATGGCCAAGTGGATAGTTGTGGATGGACGAGGAGACTAAGGATAGCGTGGGGGTCACACAAGCGGAAGTTGAGGTGTAATGGGATGGAGGCGATGTAGAGTGAGGTGGCACAAGTGGTGGGGATGAGCAAGGGATAGGTATTAGCGAGATAGTGAGTGGAATACAGATGGAAGGAGTGGAAGTGATGATGGGCAACCACTTGTCAGCCTGGGATAGGACACTATGTGCACATGCACATATTAGGGCTGCGGAAAGTGGTTTGAAACTTCACCACTTTTGGGCCCAATGTGTGTCTTTGGCTGACACGTAGTGCCTTCACAAACCATGACTATATTTCCCAACCCACCCTACCTTTCTTATCATGTGCACATGTTGAGGCCCCGATATGTCCATCGACCTTTGATCTGGGGTGCTCAACTCTCGACCTCCTAGATCTGCATGTGCCTTATCATGTCACACCAAAATGTATCATCACTCTTTTGACATAGGATATAAGCCAAAATGTGGGTTTTTTCCCACTTTCTTTAATCATTTCGCCAAGGGGCCAACTTCTTCAAAAAACACCCTTCCTTTGC
This sequence comes from Picea abies, assembly GCA_900067695.1. Taxonomy (NCBI): domain Eukaryota; kingdom Viridiplantae; phylum Streptophyta; class Pinopsida; order Pinales; family Pinaceae; genus Picea; species Picea abies. Next base: position 16,699 of record CBVK0100965783.1, on the reverse strand, counting down.
AAATAATGTGATAACATTAGGCTCCATGGGGGATGGATTTCTCCCTGTGAGATACCAAGAATTCTTCTTCAGTTTCAGTGCCTTTTTGTTGGCCTATGGATTCACCTACAAGACCGATAAATAAAAAGAAAAACAATATTTACAAAAACATGAGAGCCACTTGTGGCTCAAATAAAGAACTGCTTGATAAAATGAACATTTACAGGGCCATCGAAAACTTGATCGCCCTCCAAATTCTACAACCTGTAGGTGTTATTTCGACCTATCTCATAGATTTTGAAGGGCTCGATCCACAAGGCTTCAATTTATTTGTGCTTGCCTCTGTCTTGTCTAGACGCATCCCATTTAAGCACCAAATCTTCCAGCTAGAAATCCTCTTTTCTCGCCTTTATTTCAAAGGATTTCTTGATTCTCTACTGATGCTCATGAGCTCTGGGTCTCACCTGTTCTCTAATCTGTTGGACTTCTACCAGCTGCAGAATCCTTTTGATCGTATCATCAAGCTCTTCTTGGTAGTCTTGGAAGAATTTAGCTATAGGAAGGGCAAGGTGAGAAGGAAAAACTGCTTCATCCCGATAGACAAGCTAGAAAGGGAGATACCTAGGGATCTCTTCATTGTCACTCGATCAACCCACAGGGAAAACTTAATCTTTGAATCTCATGCTTTCTTATTGTCCTCTAGCAGTCTTTTGATGATCTTTATCAGGCTTGTTTTAGAGGAATCTTCTAGTCCATTTCCTTAGGGAAAGTAGGGGGTAGAGTGGATCAATGAAATTCTAAACTGCTCACAGAATTGACCAATGGCTCGACCTTGAAGGATGCAGCATTGTCAATGATGATTCTATTCGGACAACCAAACCTTGTCATAATATCTTCAAGGAAACCAATGATCACTTTGTGAGAAGCACTCCTTGTGGGAATAGCTTCTATCCACTTGGTGAAAAAATTTGTTGAAGTTAAGATCCACTTGTGTTGACTGCTTTAAGTAGGGTGAATTTATCCAATGATTTCTAGGCCCCACTACTGAAAGGTTCCTGAAGATACCATGGGTTTTAATGGCAGAGACTTGAGATGTTGTTTCCCAGCAAATTTTTGACATTTGATGCAAGCCCTAATTTTCACACAGACATCAGTGAATAGAGTAGGCCAGAAGTACCCATCCCTAAGAACTTTATAGGTTGTGGTTCTCCAGAAATGATGTCCCCCACACAGGATGTCATGAAAGTTGAACATAATCTTTTGCGCCTCCTGTGGATCTAAGCATCTCATAAGCACACCTAGAGTATCTTTCCAATACAAGGCCTAGTCAATAAGGCAATATCTAATTTCTTTGAGATTTAAAGCTCTTGCCTTTATTTTTCTCATACCATCAAGGAGTCTTAGTTCTTGCAGAAAATATATAATATCTGTATACCAGGTGCATTCTACCAATGGAGGGCTTCCCTAAGGATTTTTATTAGCGAACTCATCTTGTTGACCTTTTGAGTAGGTGTTGATGAAATTTATCCCCAAAGCTCTACAATTAGATTCAACCAATAGCTTGGCTAAACCTTGGCCTTTAACCATCTTGGTGGGTTTTATTTCCAGATCAAACTCAATGATTTTGGCAATCCACTTGCTCCTTCTTCCATCTATGTCAGGCTGAATGAGAATGTCCTTGACAATAGTTAAAGAGACATATGCAATAACCCTTGAATGAAGGACATAGATCTTGAAAACCTTGAGGAATTTCACCAATGAATAGGCTTTCTTATCCATGATGTCATATTTTTCCTCTGCATCTCTCAATGCACTGCCAAAAAATGAAATTGGTTGCTCTAGTCCTTCATCATTCTTCTTCAATAAAACAACTGCCACGGTATCAAAAGAAGTGAAAGAAAAAATCAGAAAATCCTTGGAATAATCAGGATTGACAAGCACAGATACCTCAGTCAATGCCCTCTTAAACTAGCTAAAGGATTATCGGGACTCAATAGTCCATTTTACTTCATTTCCCTTTCTGATCATGACAGTGATATGCTTCACTAATTTAGCAAAATTTGAAACAAACCTTCTCAAAAAAATAATTTTTCCCATGAAGGACTGAACTTCCTTCCTATATCTAGGAAGTGATAAGGTTTGTATAGCCTCTACCCATCTTGAATTAATTTTGAATCCCTCAGTATACACTATATGCCCCAGTAATTTCCCCTCCTTCATAGAAAATAATGATTTCTTAGGATTCATGGAAATACCAAACCTTATGCATGTTAAGAAAACTTTCCTCAGATGACAACAATGTTCTTTATCGGATCTGGAAAAGACTATTATGTCATCCAGGTAGATGACCACAAATTTATCCTTCTTCCCAACGAAGATGATGTTCATGGCTCACTTAAAGGTTTCTCCTACGTTCATTAACCCAAAGGGAATTTTGGCATACATGAATGTTCCCCAAGGAGTGGTGAAGGTTGTCTTTTCTCTGTCCTCAAACAAGATAGAGATATGGTTGTATCCATAAAATATATCAATCATAGAAATCAAGGATGCACCAGTTACCCATTGCAGTATGTGTTCCATCTTTGGCAGAGAGTAATTGTCCTTCTCTGAGCTCCTGTTCAGATTTCTGAAATCGACACCAACACCTTCTCTAGAAGAGGCCCCATCAAAAAATATTTTCCATACATAGGTAATTGGTGGAGAATATCCACAGATAGTAATGGACTTTTTGATCTCAAGAGGAGGTTTAGGGGCATCAGTGATCTGCAACAAGCTCTATCCCAAATTAGTATCAAGGGAAAAGATAGGATGGTTGGTGGGGTCATATTCATCACTAATAATATAGGCCAACTGAGCTTCTTTGTACAGTATTCTATGCTCCCCTCCGAACACAGGAATAGTAGCATATGTGAGGTCCATATGCAAGGTTCCCCCAAGCCTTTTAATCCAATATCTTGACAAGAGAATGCCAAACTTGGGAGGAACATCAACCACCATGATATCCATGACCACACTTTTCATGGGCAGCTGAAACAGGGTCACAACCAAATCTTTGATGACCCCAAGGCATTACACCCTCCTTGAATCAAAAGAATATAGATCATGATAGGATTTTGTAACTTCTATCCCTAGTTCATCCATGACAGTTTTGGGCATGATATTATGAGATGCCCCTGAGTGCATCAAGCAGTTATGCAACACCTTATCATGTATATTTAGGGATGTATAGAAGGGAGGGGGTGAATCATCTCTATCTTCTATCATAGGACCTAGGATGACTATTGGCTTCTCATCTTGGAGATTTACTGAGTCTGTGGGATGATTTGGGGCTTCAGGCATCAACATTTTAGAGAGGCTTCTTTTAAAATATTCATGCTTGACCATCTCTGAGAGGGGTACAGGGATTTTGATTTTCTGAATTTCAAGATCAAAGTTGAAAGACGACGGGGGTTTTAGGATTTCCTTCACTTCTGGGACATGATTTTTATCTACTGATGAAGGGGCTTGAGATTTATTTTCTTTGCTTCTACTCACTGTGTCTTTGGTAGGTTTAACTACTCTCGGAGGTTGCTCAGGGACGTCAAACTTCTCTTATTTCTTCTTTGACCTGAAGTTATATTTATGGGGACTATTATTAGTATTCTCCCCTTTACGCAACTCATTTATTTGGCTATATATGAGGGAATCCTCGTATGAAGCTTGATTCAAATGGGGAAATGGGGATGTGTCTCCAAGGCCATGGATTTTAGGTTTGATCTCTTCTTCCTCCCCTTCCTCATTGGTAATGAGATTATTTTGGAGAGGGGTTTGAGTTTTCTGATCATCCCTATCTTTATTCCTCTATTCTCTTTACATCATCTGAGGGGCATTATTAATCTAACTTCTGAAGTTTCCCCTGTTATCAACATTTTGAGGGTTTTTGTATGTCGTCTTCCCCTCTACTTCAAACCTTTCCATCCTAGTTGAAATTGATTTTAGTAACTTGGTTACTTCATACATTTGAGGGGGGGAAATAGAGGAACCAGAGGTAGAAGCTTCGAACTTTTTCCTTGGTATCTCTCTATCAACCTTATTCCTGAGTCGATTAGCTTCCAACACATTGGATGCTACTTCCAAGGCTGCATCTTGCATATGATCCAAGGAAGTATCTCTTCTTTCTCTTAGCAGGAGGCAGAAATCAGGATCAAAAGCACTAGCATAGGTGATTTTAATAGAAGCTTTTGTAGGCTTTATCTCAACAGGGATCTTATTGTACATTTTATTGAATCTTTTAGAGAAGTCAGAGACAGATTCTCCCTCTTTCCTCTTCAAGGACCCAAAATCTATGATGTAATATATAAATTCATTTTTGTCCCCCCACTATCTCAAGAAAACATTGTCTAGAGCCTCAATTCTAGCAATAGATCTAGGGGTCAAACCCCTAAACCATTTCCTAGCCTCACCATCAAGGCTCTGAATGAAGACTCTCATCCAGACATCTTCATTTTCAATATTTAGATTGTCTACATAATGGTAGAAGGAAGCAAGGTTCTCTTCAACAATTATATCCTCTTCTCTAGTGAACTTCGGCATATATTTCAAGTAATCTCTAGTAGGGAGAGCATTCATAGGCTGAGGTAAGACTAGAGGGGCATATCTTGTAGCCACTATGGCACATTGGAGTCACCAGGTGCATAGTTGCGATCTTAAGGTACCAGGTTCTGATGCACCTTCAGAACCAACAAGCTTTGTCGTTCAATCCCAAGGAAAATATTTAATTTGTCCCTGGCAACAGTGCCATAAATGTTAGCACCAGAAGTCACCTCTAGATTGTGTCAAAGGTAATATTGATACCCATCAGTTTGTATGTCATGGTAAATAGTTTAAAGGCTGATATAATGGATGCAGTCTCGATATCGTATCGCTTTAACTCAAAATCCTGGACCATGAAAAACATAGGCAAGTGAGGTATTGATCTAACTTCAGTCAGTAAGTTGCAGTAAAAGGTGAGTTGGGAGAAGAACTGGTGAGGAGATGTAAGGGCTTGCTATGGACATCAGGTCTTCTAGTTGCCTAAGGAAGAAAATATTCAAGAACGAGATCCTCTTGGACCCAAACCTTCGGATACTAAGATATTTCTGAATGACACAACTACAACAACACGATGATCAATCCTACATCATAATGCTACTGTAACAACTCGACTGGATCCTCCAATTCTGGACTACTCGGTATAAGAGGGGAGAAAATATAACACGGGAAGATGATTAAAAATGGTGAAAATATTGCAGTGATCAAACCTACATCAAAAAAACATCACAACCCTCAAATGGATCCCCCAATTCCAAGTGTCTTAACACATAATTTACAAAGAGATGGAAAGAAGTTGACTTTCATTAAACAAGAATTCTCAAATACGAATACATAACCAGAGGAACTAGGGCTTCATCAAAACTTTACAATCGCAAGCATAGCTCTACCATCGACCCTTACAGAATATGAAAATGACTCCTATATACCCAAAACCAAAACCTAGAGATGTGATTGAGACTTTTCTTTTAAGGCTTTATGTCTGCATGCTTCCTGGAAAACTGGGCATGTAGTTTCCTATTAGAAAAGGGCCCTGTCAGATGCAACCATGTTTTAGGAAGGCTCTACAACTAAGTTGACCTGCTTACAGTCCTTTCTGGGTTTTCCATTTATGGTGGAAACAATGTTCAACCATCCCCCATCAATCTCAATAACTGCTTCATTGGAATCCGGAAGACCCAAGTCAATTCTGCCTCTGCAGGACATGGCAGCCTCAACATTCATCATCTGGATCTGAGTTGGATGCTTACGGGGAAGCCTGACAACAGACGTGGCCACTGAAAAAGTGAAGGGTGCACTCGGCATGGAGTAGTGGATGGGAGATGGCCAGGTGGACAACTGTGGATGGACAAGGAGACTAAGGATAGCATGGGGGTCACATAAGTGGAAGCTGAGGTGTAACGGGATGGAGGCGATGTAGAGAAAGGTGGCATAGATTGCAGGGATGAGAAAAGGATAGGTACCAGCGGGACAGTGAGTGGAAGATGGATGGAAGGAGTGGAAGTGATTAGGGGTGGCCACTTGTTGGACCAAGATAGGGCACTATGTGCACATGCGCATATCGGGGCTGCAAAAAGAAGTTTGGAACCTCCCCACTTTTGGGCCCAATGTGTGTCTTTGGCTAAAACATAATGCCTTCACAAGCCATGACTATTTTTCCCGGCTTGCCCTACATTTTTTATCATGTGCGCATGTTGAGGCCTTGATATGTCCATTGACTGTTGATCTGGGGCACTCATCTCTCAACCGACCAGATCTACACATGCCTTATCATGTTGTGCCAAAACTTCTCATCACTCCTTGATCTTAGTATATAAGCCAAAATGTGGGTTTTTGCCTACCTTCTTTAATCATTTCTCCAAGGGGCCAACTTCTTAGGAAAACACCCTTCCTTTGCAAATAAATGTGATAACATCAGGGAAGGTTGTGGAATGGTCCCAGAAGGGTCAAAGCATCTCTAGCTAACCAAGGTTTATTGTTCAAAGGTGGGTTCCCCCCTTCATCATTATGGTCGTTTTTTCCTTCTATATCTTCAGACTCTGAGTTAAACTCCTCTTCTTTTGAGAAATCATCTGGTTCATAGATGTTGTCGACTGGAATTTCAGGTATCAAATCAAGAGGTTCTTGGATTTCGGTAATCATGAAATCTATTAAGTCTTCTACAAAGTGTACGAAAACTTTGTTGGGAGTGCTAAACATCAGTCTGCTTTGTTGTTTTCTTCGAAGGAGTATGGGAGCTAAGGACAATGCACTGATCTATCGGGCGTAGGCTCTCGTGATTCTCTTGAATTGATTTACTTCCTCATGAGGAAGGGCATAAGGTATTTCAAGGTGAAAAGGTTCTTCCTCAAGCTGAGGTGAGTCACCCTCTTTGGGAGTACTCATCATGTGTGGGTTGTCTTGTGAATGACTAGCCATGCATGTGGGTTGTTATGAATATGTAGGTTGTTTGAAATGCTATATAAAATATATATTCATCCATTCATTCTTAGGCCCTCCTTCTAGTGCCAATTCTATTGATGAGTCTTAAATACCATGATTCAACAATAGGAACCAAACCCACCACTGAGGCCCAATTAGACTCTGCAATGTTTAAATATGGAATGGTTCTCCAGATCTTGCGATACGGCCAAATTATCGATGGGCTTTGTGTTTTCTTTTGAAGGATCTTCCTTCAGTTAGGATTATTCTCTTCTTTATTTTCTCTTGGGTGGGACTAGTATGAGCGATGAAAGCCAGTATAAACCAACTTGACAGTAAACAAGATTAAGTTTTAACTACTGGGGAAGAGGCTGAGCTTGGGATAACCCACTGCTCAAACATGCAGACAATCATTCTATACCACAGGCCTAGCACTAATACATAAACCATGTGAGCATCCAATTACTATCTGAGAAACTAATTATCAAAAATAAAGCACATATGTAATAAGATAATGGAAAGAAAAATAATTCATCTACCATAACCATTCATCACATAATAACACAATGATTGATTTTCATCATTAAAGCCAAGAACATTAAAACATTGCACCAAATAACTTGACAACAGAATTAATTGCTCTTACTCATTACTACATCCTTCATGAAACAAGATAGGAAGCAGTTCTTCTCCAAGTCCAAACACATGCATTTGATGAAAATAGTTTGTCTTTGGTCCAGAAGGACTTCTCAATTCATAGAAGCTTTAAAATAATTATTAACAACCAGAAAGAAAGAGTTCTTACAAAAACGATCGACCCTAAACTAATTGGCCGATGTCTTTATTTATAATATAAATTTTAACTGAAATTAACGGCTAAGTGCAGTTTAAGAAAAATAAAATTCGCCACATGGCGTCATCTTATAACAGTCTCTTTAAGAGTCAACCTGAGATATCTCTTGAAAAGGGTGAGTTCTCTCATATTTGGACCAACTGATAAATAGTTCATCACAAGTTTGGGCCCTTGGAAATCTGTGATGTTCCATTGGAGCTGCATATATTCCCCTGATCTCTACTGCATGCGCCTAGTACTTTGCTAGACCAGAGTCCAACTGTTGTATCATGGTTCGAGCTCTGATTGGATGTTCTACAAATCGTTTCACTTGCCCTGGTCTTGCATCGATCATCTTTGCGAGTTCTTTGGTCCATGGATAATCTTGTTTAGCATGCTCCTTCACTATGTCGCTTAGGTTGACAAAGTTGTCCGGGGTATCGAACTCGGGGAGTCTGATATCCTTTATTGCTCTATTGATTTTTCATCGATATTTCTTTCGAGTTCTTCAGTGAGGTCACGGAGAAAAATTGGTTCGATGGTCGAGAGGATATTTCCTATAATCAGGGTTGAGGTAGTTTAGCGATCAGGTAACACATAGTAATATACAAACAAAAAAATATAATGGGTCGATGCATACCTGTGGAGATCATTAGCCTCAATCGTTTAATACTTATGTGATCCCAATCACCCCTTTGAATGTCCCATGATGTCCTTGTACATGTCACTGCTCTTATTTATTCTAAATGAGTTATGTCAGCGCACCACAACATGGAAAATCAAGTACGGAGGATATGACCGTCGGAACCATCATAGTAGTCACTTGACCCTTGGGGCTAGGGAAAGGATGCCAAAGTCAAACATGTGTGTGTATGCTCCCAAAAGGTTGGATATCATGATAATGAAGTCATTAAATGCCTCAGGTTGAAGCGAGTAGTTCCTCCAAAATACGTATCACCAAGTGTGTCAACTATCATTCATTAATAATGGAAGTTGGAGATTTTAAAGATATTAGAATGATCATACCGTATATTCCCTACAACTCCAATCGACGGCGTTTCACACATTTTGGATTGCATCTGTCAAGCAGTTGTGATGCGTTAACTCTTCAAGATATCCTGTTGCGAGGCATGAGTGTCCTTTGGAACGTCTGTTTTTCTTCCTTGTTCCGTTATAAATTCTAGGGGCTCTATGGGGAATTCTATGAAGCAACTAAGTTTATACATCGTTAATGTTGGTCTAGTGAGTCTAGTTCTGGCGAAACTCTGTGTCGTAGTTCTTTACTCATCTGCAAACATCTAAGATAATACGTTGTTGCACTATGGGATCTACCTTAAATAAGGGATGGGGTTTGTGAGGTATCTAGAATGCCAGGTCCGAACCCTAGTGTGCCTGGGACTCTTTCTTATTGGCATCCAATGTCCCTGAAGCTTCAATAGGAGGTACTTTCCTTTCTTTGGAAACAGTGTCAGCGTATCAAGCGAAGGTGGGAGTGGAGAGGAATATGCCTAAAGGAAGTATGTTGGGTGTCATTCCTTCTCAAGAGAATACACTGTAGAGGAGGGGAAGGCCTAGAAGAAATAAGGAAAAAGGAGGAGAAGACCACCTCCCCACTGAGCAGAGTGCACACTCGGTTGCTAAGGAGTTTACGATGCACACTACCTAGTTAGAGCCTGTCAGGACTACCAGTCGAAGAAGCGAGAGACAAAAGGGAAAAGAAAAGACACCAGTTTCTCACATTGGGAGTCCCATCCAATAGATAGAGTGGGCCCAACTTACCATAGACAAGCTTTAGCAAGAAAATAGAGAATTATGGGGACAGTTGGCGGCGAGGAACCAGGAGGTATCGGCACCACAGGGTCACGAAGGAAGCACAGATTGGATCAAGAGAGGGCTTCAGGAAGCACAATATATGATTGTGTAGTTGGACGAGGTGCAAAGGATAATAGGGAAGGAGAAAAAGAAAACACTGTAAGGCACGAGAAGTGGCCCAGGAGAAGGTTTGTGCACAGGAGATACATAATGGGCGGGCTCTTGCTCTGCATTCTCCGAAGTAACACTTGATAACTTTCTCCTTTTTTGTTGTAAATATATTTTTTTATATTCTCATTGTAACTGGGTTGGTTATTCAAGACATCGGTGGTGTTTATTTGTATGTAACCTGAGCCTTGTGGGAGCTTTAATTATACGAAAAATTGAAAGAGTTTTGAATGTATCGTGTTCCCTCCTCGTATGCAAATATACTGTGTCTTTTTCTTTTATTTAAGTTTCTTGCAAATTATGAGATTTTATAATTATCACTGTTATGAGTTTATTTGTGAGTTCGTTGATGCAATCCTTTTAAAACTTCCGACGATGATTGATGCTAATGTGGCATTACTGACTCACGGTTATTAAAATATTTTTAAAACATGAAATCTAGAAATCAGCTGGTGGGTAAGGGTTGCACATGAGGACTTCGCCCATGTTGAATGCATTGAAAGAGAGAGATACTGCGACTGCTGATGTTGGGATGGCGTAGGGGATCAACCTTCAAATGAAAAATTAATGCGTAGTTTTCTTCGTGAATTACCATCTTCATAATTTTCTAACGCCGAGAATGTTTCGGGGATCACCAATAGGCAATATTATTCCTTTACTCACGCAATGCTTACTCTTTCATTTTTCTACCAAAGCTGAATGGATCAGTATTCGGCGATATTCTTAGTGGATTGTATTCATGGGGACGAGAAGAAACTCCTTCTACCGATGCCGATGAAGATCGATGCTCGGATATTTTGAACTTCTCAAGCGATTTTCGTCACTTTTAATATTTCCCAATGCTGAATTTCCTGAGCGTGTTGGAGAAAACTATATACTGTCGATTTCTTAAGTATTTTTTAAGTCCCTTTTAAAGTTAATATGATTATTTATATGTTCAAGTAGACTTTAAACAATTAAAACATGAAAACATAAAAGATAAGCACAGGCAACAGTTTCATACTGAAGTGGAAACATACAGTGCAAAATATCAAGTGGTACCCAAAAAGTAGAAATGGGCATAGACATTTTAGGGTGTGTTGAGTGCTCAACATAGTCCCCATGGTTGAGATCGAGGATCTCCCGTCATCGATGCAACCTCACATAGTTGGGGTTCCACGGACCCGGGTCCAACTCTTTCGACATTTGGAAAAAATCGTTGTTCAATATGGTAGGGCCAATAGGCCCCATGCTTAGCTTAGGATGGACCACTTATGTGTTGAGGGAACTCTTTATATATTTTTGAGGAAATAAGCCCTGTGATGTATACTAGATTTATATTTTTGAGGTGTTCGCACCCACCTATGTTCTCTGAGACTTTATATATATATATGTGTGTATTTACATATTTTATGTCTTATGGATCACATTTTTACAAACATATGTACATGTGTATGTGTGTGCAATATGCCAATCTAATACTTGATTAGCTAGAGTATTTTTCATTTGATTTAATCTCCTAGGAACATGGATATACATAATGTAATCAAAGAAATGTTCTAAGAGACGTACCCTAAGGAATCATCGGTGTAAAGTAGGATCATAAATGTGGTAAACCCCATTTAACTAGGACACAACTAGTTGTGCATCTAAGTAGACCTGGAGGTGAGATATACCATGTGATAGAGCATCACAAAGCAACTCTATCACTACACTGTACTCAGCGACATTGTTTGTGGTGTCACCTAGAGAGATACCTCTAGAATATAGCAACTGTCCTTGAGGCATGAAAATCACCCAAGATGTGGAAGCAAGCCTCTGAGTATGTCAACTAGCATTTTCTGCAAACCCAATGAACACCTCTAATTCACTTGACATCTTTCATAGTGAAAAAGATGACATAAATAAGGACATGTCCATAAAAACCAAAAGAAAAAAACTAACTATATAAGAACCATACATATGTATAAGAAGTCACCCAAGGTGAACCACCTACGAGTAATACTTCTTGAGGTAGAGCCCATTTCTAGGCTCCGCTAAAGTGTTTCCCTCAAATTCAACCAGACATTAAGTGCCCTTCTTTAGTACCTCCTTCATAATGAAAGGTCTGAAACACATAGGTTTGAACTTTCCTTCCCATAGGGGATCCTTATCTTGGTCGTAGACATAGATGATTTTAGGGGCTAAATTTCGCAAATGGGCTAATTTTCCATGGTTTTTCCCAAAAAAAGATTCGTTATTTTCCATTTTCTCTAAAAACTATTCGCCCAAATTCCATAGAATATAATTATTTTACCTTAAAAATCGCCAAAATTTAAAAGAAACAATATAAAACCCTTAGAAATTTGAATATTTTTAAAAAACTATCGCCAAACATTTTACATTATTTATATTAAGGACTAGTAATATTAGCCCATGTTTCTACATTTTAATATAAATTTCCATCCTTAAAATCATCCTTGGTCGTAGACCAGGACAAGGTTTCCTTCAGAGAAAATTTGAGGATGAATGGACCGATCATAATGACACTTGACTCTTTGCTTGTGAGCCTCGTTGGCCAAGGCTGCATCACGACGTCGCTCATCAAGTTGCTCAATATATAATAAGCATTCCTCAAGCGGTGAAGTGTCTAGAAATAACTATACTACCAACTTTAGAGATGGGTTCTGGCACTCTATTGACAAGACTACTTCTAGTCCATAAACAAGTTCAAAAGGTGAGAAATCGGTAGCAATCTTTACAGATGTTTGATAGGCCCACAATGTCAAGTACAACATCAAATTCCAATTCTACTTGGCAGAATTGATTGTTCACTGCAAAATAGTCTTGAGGGACTTATTCACAGCTTCCACCTAACCATTCAATTGTGGGTATTGGGGTGATTAATTCTCTTTCCTCAACCCAAGCTTTGATGTTAACTCAGACATCATTTTGTTTTGAAAGTGACTACCATGGTCAGTGACAATCTACTTCGGGATGTCGAACCTTGCTACTATCTGATTGAAAATAAAGAGAGTTGATGTCTTGCCATCATTATTAAATGTTGGCATAGACTCAACCCAATTTGTGAAGTATTCTACGGATATGATGATATAATGATACCCCTAGCTGAATTCTGGGGACATGTAGTAAATAAATCACCCACTTGGTGAAAGGACCAATAGTAATGACAGGAAAGATGGGAGTGGGGTGTGATCTCATCTTTCGAGAGAAGATCTAACATAGGTAGCACTTCTTGACTGATTCAACGTAATATTTGATCAATGTCAACCAAAATTAACCTACTCATAGAATCTTTTGGGTTTTTGCCAACCTAGACAAATGACCACCACATGCTCCAGTGTGGCAGTCGTTAAGAATGAGTTCCGCTTCTTCGTGAATGAGGCACCAGCGGAGGATCCAATCTACACCTCAACGATATAGAGTGTCATCGAGTATGATATAGTATATGTTGATGCTCATCACGAGAAGCAGAGGTGGGGAACTTCAAAGTCTGGAGATAGACTAGTATATCTCCATACCAGGGGTCCAAAGATGAAATCAGAAAAATATCTCCTTTAATTGGGGATTCTCCAGGTGTAACATCACCTGATTCGACTAGAAGTTCCAAGATAAGTTCCACAAACACCAATGACTTTTGGATTTCATGAAAACAAAATCCAAGTCAAATTCCTGGAGGATAATGATCCATATACTGATCTTTCCATCGATGACATGTCGTGTCAACACATATTGAAACGAATTCTAAACGGTAATGACGATGATCTTACAAAGAAGAATATAATGACAAAACCGTTGGATAGCATGCACTGTTGCCAATGCTAGATTCTCAACATGGGAGTAGTTTAGTTCTGGTCCAACCAGGCCTCAGCTTAGGTAATAAATCACATGCTCTTTGAGCAGATCATCCTATTGAACCAAGACCATACTGATAGTTGACTCTGCAATGGACAAGTACAATAACAAATCTTTATTATAATTGGGAGGTCGGAGCAAAGGGGCAGACATGAGGGTGCGTTTAAATTCTTTGAAAGAGTGTTGAGTGGATTCATCCCAATAGAAAGGGACTCCCTTCTTCAGTAAATGCATAAACCCTTTAGTGATTTTGGCATAGTTTGCAATAAAACGATGAAGAAAGTTCACTTTACCCTGTAATATTTGAAGTTGAGGGACTATGCACAGGGGAAGAAATTGAACTATCACCTCAACCTTAAGATATTCGACCATGATCCCTGTTTTCAAAACTATGAAACCTAGCAAACAATTGGACGTCACGCAAAAACTACACTTGTGTGTAGGATGATCATCTCTCTTACACGATCGTGATGCTAAATCATCGATATAAGCCTCGAATATGTGTCTTAAGTCGTGGAAAGAAAAAGACATGGCTCGTTGAAAAGTGGCTCCAACATTCTTTAGGCCAAACAACATCTTTCGATAAGAAAATGTACCCCATGGACAAATAAAAGTTGTTTTATGCTAGTCTTTAGGCTTAATCTGTATCTGATTGTATCCTGAAAAACCATCCATGAAAGAAAAGACCTCACAACATGCACACTCATCGACAATATGGTCAATGAACGAGGTGGGGAAATTATTCTTTTGACAGGCCTTGTTCATATCACGGAAGTCCATACATATGTGAATCGTTCCCTGCTTTTTTCTCCTTAATAGTTGCTTCTTTCCAAGGATTCACTGGACAAAACTTCTATCGGAGCGGCTTGGCGTCAGGATAAGTCGTTATTTCATGTTCAACGATTCTTGGATCAATGCCTGGCATTTCCTCATAAGACCAGGAAAAAATGTCACTGAATTATTTAAATAAATCTATATAGATCTGAATCTCCTCGGAGGAGCAATCTACTCCGACGAAGACATTCTCCACGACACCAGGGGTTCTGGAGATGTCAATAGGTATCATTTCAATGAGGTTTTCCATATTTCCCTTGGCATAAAATATGTGTGTATCCATAGGATTAATAGTACAAGACCTATCTCCAGTCATAGTCAACACGAATTCACCTGATTCTATTTTTCTTAACTTCGGGAGAAAATAAGATCTATGATGGAGATCGTCCCAGGGTCTATTTGAACTAGTCAATGCCTCAATAATCACCTCATCAGAGATCAATACCAAGTCTAAAGAATCGATAGTGGTGAGGGAACCTTGAGCCTAGATAGGTTCAAAAACTGGATCTAACTCTTGTGCGGGAGTCAGATCCGGTTCGACCGAAACTTGTTGGACAATAGAGTACATAACTTCTTCCACAGACAAGTGAGAGAAAGAAGGGATGATTCCATGTGGTCTGAAAGAATGACCATCGAAAGAAGTAAGCAGAGTAGGTGATGGAGACAAAACAGGTTAGCCAATAGCCTTCCAACATGCCAATGACATCATGCATGTTGAGGCGCCCTCATCAACCACTATGTGTAAAATATTCCGAGAAAAATATTTCATGGGGTGAGCCACTACTATCTAAAACACAACGTGGCATGGGAGATGAGGTTTCAAGTCGGTCGTATAAAACATGATCATTCAAGTATTGTAGGTCTCAACAGATCCTAAGGAAGCTAACAGAGCCTTTCTTTGTAAAGGGAAGCTCTGGAGGACCTCCAAAGAGGACATCACACAAGGGGTTTGTTACAAATCCTCCACCAGTACATAGTAGTTCTAGGTGTCCCTTGTGTTTGGATTATGTGAATCTTTCTTGAATGCCCCTTTTGGGATGTATGTCATTGTTTCTCCCATCGTCTTCTCAATATGGATAGGGAAAGATGGGTTTATGACTTACTTACCATTTTCATTAGTTTCTGGCATTCTGTAATCGTGTTCCCTAGTTTCTATGTGAGCGTCACCTTTCAACATATAAATGTTCATGACCAAGGGGATGCTAGAAGATGGAGGGGGTCCCTGACTTCCCCCATCCACGCTCAAAGAGGCTTGAGTCAATTTTGTCCCATGTGGAAATGGGTTTGTTAACATAGCAGGCTGATGCTACACCAATAACTTCTGGGCCTCCACAAGCTGAGGGAATAGGTGAGTCAGATGGTCTTATGTGAAAATGTTACATAGATACTTCGACTTTCTTTTCTCTGTGTTTCCCCCGCCAGCATTGTTGGTGGTTTTATTACCTTTCCCGAGGTTCCATTGACCATGGAAGGGTTTTCCCCCGATCGACATCCCTCATGAGGGAACTGCTCCCTACCACTGATTCCAGAGTTCATGTGAGGAGAAGACTCTTGTGTTTTCCCATGTACAGAAATAGTACCCTGCACAGGCTTTTGTGGTCGAAAACTAAGGTTTCCTTCAGCCAATATGGCAGCTAACGAGAAAGCATTATTTCCAAACGCGACGAACAAAGAGAAGGAAATTGAACCCACCAGTGTGATGTAGGAATAAGGTCCCATACTACCTGCTTCGAACAAGTTGTAGTTCATGTTCGACACTACGGGTTATTGGGGATCACCGCCGAGCAAAGGGGACGAAGGAGGTATATGACCCCCACCATAAGGGAAATCATTATAGGGGGTTGAGGTGCCCCCCATGGACCCTTGAAAAGGAGCATTATAGGGGTTGAGGTTCCACCCATGGTCTATAGGGTGGAGTAGGTGAGTAAAGAGTTCGTATCAAATTCAGACATCTTGTATGAAAACGGAGGACCTATCTCACTCTGTGTGAATGGTGCAGTGATCATCGCCATAGACATAATTAGATCACTACCCAAAGTAGAGGTGGTCGAGACCATTTTGGTCTAGATCGATGAAGGTGGGTTAGGATGCATAATGCCCCCAGTGGTGGAAGTCGTAGAGGGAGTGTGAGGACCCCCTGATGAAGTAGCAACATTTGCTTCCATCGCTAATTGCAGGACTATCTGATGCTCGTGATGTGTTACCCTTGGAGGGGCAAGTTGTATCAAAAGTGGCACTGACAAGTCAGTG
>CBVK0100965780.1:0-10994 GCA_900067695.1 Picea abies | reverse complement strand
GGCTTGTTTTAAGTCAAGGAAATGACAATGAAACTAGTGGTGTGTTTTGAGAGATGAAAAAGAGGAAACAAACGAAAATGAAAGAAAAATTACTTCTATTTGACAAATAAATATTTTCAACTAACTCTTTAACCAACTTTTCATAACTACTTTTTTTTCTATGATCTTTTAAAGGAAAACCTAAAAAAAAAATTTGCTCGACTACTAGCTACTTAATGTTCTAAGCAATCAATAAAGAACTTAAGAAAATAACTCTTTCTCCTAACAAGAAAAATAATCAACCCAACTACTTAACCAAACAAAAAAAATGGAAAAAAAATTCCATTCTTCTTTTTTTATGCTTCAAACAAGAAACTTGAAATAAATTCTTTTTCTTTTTCTTTAAAGAAAGCGAAAGGGGAAAAAGTGAAAAAACAAGACAAGACTGATAATTGACCTTTGGCCCACTGTGGATCGCATGGAGTCACTAAAAACACCTAACATGCTGATCAAAAAGACTCGAAGAATTGCCCAAAACCGTTCCGAAATTAAACACAAGAATTCCTTAAAAAGATAACCAAATTGACATCAAACCCAGGATTCAACTGTAAAAACATAGATACTGTACTTAATCAAGAAACCCTGAGAAGTCAGACTTTAATTAGGGAAGAGGTTGACTGTCTCTCCTTAAAGAAAATTTTCTTGACACAAGCACGAAAACTGATACTTCAACAGCCTGCGTATGTACGTGGGTTGTCTAAAAGTAGGGCATGTATGTATGCGTGCAGACCCACTACAGGCCACGTACACCTCTATAACTCCTCAAAAAAGAGAACAAACAGATAGACTGACAGTGCAGGGAGAATTGGTATGGAACCAACAACTCACCAGAATCCCTTAAAGACTCAGCAGACTCAGAAATAAACTCAAAAGGTAAAAACCAATCAAACACCCATAAAATATCCTAAAACCCTAGAGGTTTCCCCAGTATGGTCACCAGTTCTTCTATAGCGGGAAAACCCCCTTATGGAATACACTAAGGTTCAACATGTAGGCAGATATAACTGTCTAAAAGTCTCCTACCTTTATAACTACCATGAAAATATCCCAAATTCATATATGAAAGACAAAGTGAAAAGATCAGGTAACTTTACCTTTTACTATGTGTCCTGTGTCGATCCTCTCGCGTTTGATAGCTCCGTTGACTGCAAGCCTCCTCCCAAGGTTGACCTGCATTCACAAACAGATAAACAGGAAACCATGAACATGGATATCATATATAAATCATGGGTTAGATGTTAGAATGAAACAGAAATGGAATACAAACATTTGGCACCTCATATTTTGGGACATGAAAAGTATTTCTTTATTGATATCACAATGTTTACTTACAACAAAGGTCGGCGACTACTCCATGAACCTAGTCTAGGATCCTCTTCACCAAGCTCCAACTAAACTTCCACATATATTTCTCCTCTCACACTTCTTCTATGGAAATGTCATAGGCTTATGATGGAGAAAAAAGGAAAGAATGGGAAATTTTGATGCAAATCTCACAAGGTGGTTGCAATTATTTGGGGCAATGAGGGGATATGAAATAGGCATAGTTTCACTATTCTTATGCTTATGTTAGGAATGAGAGCCCAAAAATTCCTTTTATATGAAAAAAGGATGTTTATTTGATTGGTTGATAGGCTATAGGTGGTGGATCAGTTGGGAAACTACCCAATAGCCCGTAATCTCAACGAATTCCTTGCAACTTTTAAATTTTTGCAACTTTTTTGGGCATACGTGGGTTGTAATGGTGCAGCTAGTGTACGTACATGGGAATTAATGGTGCAACTAGCATACATACGCAGGAAGTAGTGGTGCAGGGCGTGTACATCTTCAAAAATAGTGTTTTTAAGAAGAGTTCAACGAATTCCTTGCAACTTTTAAATTTTTGCAACTTTTGTGAGTATACGCAGGTGGTAATGGTGTAGCTAGAATATGTATGTGAGATGTAGTGGTGCATAAAGCATGTGTACGTGGGGCAGTAGAGGTGCAGAGCATGTACATATTAAAAAATAGTTTTTTTAAGAAGAGTTGTTCAGTGATGGCTTGGCAAAATTTGCATGTAATAGGGTCAAAGGCTAGGTTTGCATGTATGGAGTAATTTAGGGTTATAACACTTCTAGTTTACCTCCTTCTATTCTATGGATCTGATAGTTAGGATAGATTGGAAAGGCTCGCAAACCTTGTTTTCCCATGACGACGCGACGGGTAACCTTGCCCAGGTCGGTTGGTTGGAGTTTATCCAGTCATTCAATGGTTTTATCCTTCTATTCTATGGATCTGATAGTTAGGATAGATTGGAAAGGCTCGCAAACCTTGTTTTCCCATGACGACGCGACGGGTAACCTTGCCCAGGTCGGTTGGTTGGAGTTTATCCAGTCATTCAATGGTTTTAACTTGGAAGTTTCTAGGGAGTTTGCCAAGACTTTTGATGGAACTAAAGACAAAATTGGGGATATTTAGATACATGTCACAGAGGAATTCATAGCTAAAGAAACAAGTCTTCCCTAGGAAGGCGACAAGTGGTTTAAAAATATAAAGGTAGCCAATATTGCATGGCGGTCTTTGTTGATGTCCAAAAGGTCACAATACCATGTAAAAGGTATGTCATTAGAGTTGTTTAAAACATGTTATCATAGTTTGTTATTAATTACTAAGAAATCTGTTACCTGTGAAGGGCGTTATGATTTAGTGTTCCTTTTCCACATATGGTTGTTAATGGTGTTTGAGGGATTTAGTTTGAACTTACCCTTTTACTTTCTTAAAAGCCTGCAAAAAATGTCGAAGTTTTATCAAAGGCCAAACCCTAAACCATAGACCATCTTGTTTCGCCACGACCTAATTCACATATGGTTGAATACCATTTGGTTAGCACAAGGGACACTTGGCAAGGTTATCTGATAAGAAATGAGTTCTTAACCCCTTGGTTTGACCCCATCATAAATTTAATGTAGGGTGTTGAAGATTATGTCTCCCCGAAAGCTTCACCTAATTTGCCTCAGCATTTTTGAATTGAGATATTGATTCAAAATGACACTATTTTCATCCGATGTTCAAATAGAGGTTTTTACTGTCCCTAGATTGGCACCCAAAAGGCATGAGTATGTGCCCAAGAAACCCTTAGAAACCGCCCTTATTAATTTGAGAAATAAATCATTAAATGTTGATGATCAGTGGCATCCTATGAAGCCAGAAGCATAAAGAATAGGATAAATGAATTAAGAAGTTGCAGGAGGTATGCGAAGTTGATTTTAAAAACAAAAGAAATGATTGAATCCTGTCTAGGATGACAAGGAACAAATATAAACATAGGAATGATCTTATTCAAAAAATTATAATATAATATCTAAAATTTGTTGAAAGTATAAGTCCAACCCATCAGAGGAAAGTCATCCATAGTATGACTATGTTTCTAATTTACCCCATTCTTTGAAAACTGTGAGGGATTCGCAAGAATCTGAGCCAGTATAAAGGCAAATTCGATATAAGAAAAGTCCCCAAATTCAGACCACCAACAATTACTTCTGAATATGGAACCTGTGTGTTGTGATGAATGATTAGCATGGATCCATATGTACTACATAGACATCCCTTACCCATGAATGCACTTTAATCAAGTTATAAATCAAAACATGGATCTTGAAAAGAAAATCAGAAATTGAGGTATGAAATACAACGAAATGATTCTCGAGAAAACAAGAAACCCAGGAAATCGGGAGATATTATCATTAAGGATTCAACTAATGACAATTCTATTATGATATCATAAATGCACGAATCCTCTTTTTCCAATGTTTAAATTTGGTAAATAAATCTATGTTTTTTTATTTTTATTTGATTTGTTGGTTAACAAATTGTTCTTACATTGTTATTACACTAGCTACATAATCAAATATTATGTAGCTCGTCTTAAATTAGTTAATGAGATATTTAATTGGATTTTAATTTTATTTCCAGGTCTCAAAAAGGAACGGGAAGATGTCCTATGCACTGCTGGCCTATTAAAGAATCATAAAGTATTTATGTTTTTAAAAGTAGTTTCTATTTCAAACAATACATAATGTATTTTTGAAAATTGTTATAAGAAACTTTTATAAGTTGTTGTAAAGATTATTGTTATAAACTCAAGTTAGGATTTGGTTTTAAAGATACTCTATTTTTGAAGATTTACCTCTATCCCGTGGATATGAGAATTACATCATTGTGATGTTTAAATACTCTGTTAGTTTTTGTATTATACATGGTTCAAATTTTGGGGATATGGACTACTGAATACTTTTTTGAAAAATATAGAATCATACTTTAACTAAGGCTTTCGTCCTGCAAGTTAGAGAGTTTGTTTTTTATTATAATATATCTGGTGATGGTTTATATTCTTTAAGTAATTGATTATGAATTGATTTAAATTATCTTTAGTCTATTTTATCATTGCATGGTTCATTATTATCATCTTTTAATTAATTTCTCCAATATTTCTATAGTCCATGATTCCAAATTATTAGTTCCAGGTGATTGTATTATCTTTGTACAAATATCAAACTATATTAAATTTCTTCGTACAATTTGGGTTTGCACAGATCTATTTGTTCAATAGAAATTTATTTCTTATTGTAAATGGTCACTTATATCTTCACCTAGGATCGGATGTGGAAAAGTTGTTCTTTTTATATTATGAATGAGATCTAAATTTTCAAGTGAAGTGACTTCTCCTTGCATCTTCACAATGTTATAATTATACAAGTCTTCTATAGATTTCTCTTAACAGGTAAGTTGTAGGAGCAGTTTAATACAGGGAGGCACAACCATAGTTTCTATTTTAATGTTGGCCAATTCTAGGTTAGTATTATTTTCTTCTTTTGTTCTTTGATTTGTGAATGTATATTCACCTTTAAACTTAAATTTTTTTTTATATAAGTCAAATTATTATCATCTACATTCACTCTTTTCTTTTATTCTCTTTTCATAGGTAAAAGTAGATTAGTAATTAATCTTAGATATTTTTTACACTTCACCTGAGATTTGGTTCTCTTTTATAACATTAGTTTTCCAAGGTTTCTAGCAAATCTTGCCATCTGTATTTTTGTACACCTTGTATATATTTAGAACATAAATGTACATAGTAGATAATTAGCTAGGTTAGTTTCTTTATTTTAAATTTTATATTATATCCCTTTACCGGCAACAAAGCTATAAAACTTGTGAGAGTGAGTCATCCCAAACAGTTTAGGTTATTCATACAATCTCGAATTGGGCTTTCCCTCAAATTTGACTTTGTGTTCACATATTCCCATAAACACCATCACATAACCCTTGAAAGGGAATACAAAGGTTCAATAAGTGGAGTACCACATAGGGAACCAACAAGAGGTCATCAAACTATTGAAGGACAACTTGGTTATGGCACAAAACAAGATGAAACAACAAGCATATCAACATCACAGTGAAAGGAAATTTGAAGTGGGGGATTGGGTATTTCTAAGTATACAACTATACAAACAAATCTCCATAAAAAAAAAGTACAATAAATTAGAAAAAAAATAGTATGGCCCCTATAAGATTTTTCAAATGATTGGAAGTATGGCTTACAAATTGGAGTTGCTTCCATCTTCACGTGTACATACAGTCTTCCATGTTTCTTGCTTAAAGAAGGTCATCAGAAAAAAGGACCCAGTCCAAAATATTTTACCAAAGATCAATGAATAAAGGAAACTCATATTAGAGCTATAAACAATCCTTGAAGAAAGAATTAAACAGCTGAGAAATCAAGCAACTACAAATTACCTTGTGAAATGGAAGAACCTACTAGTGGAATAGGCGACATGGGAAGATGATTTCTTCATGAAAAATAATTTGTGGTTAGTCAAGTGTTGAGGAAAACACTTGTTTTAAGGGGAGGGGCATGTTAATCCCTATACAAATCCCCATGTTATGTATAAAACCCATGTTAATCCCTATACAAATCCCCATGTTATGTATAAAACCCCTTATTAAGCCCTAGATATTGAATTATTACATTTCTATTAGGTTGGTTAGAACCTTTCATTGCACTCTTTAATCATAATTGTAACCCTTTGTCTCCTATATATATCAAGGAGATATAGTATTAGGATCATCTTATTTCAACTCATATTTTGTTTTGAAGTGGATATATTGTAATGGAGGTTTCCCCCTCAAAGTGGATTGTAATTTATTTATTTCTTATCATTTTTAAGGTGTTGGATCATAATAGAATGATTATTATTGATAGTTTATTTGGAGATACACTCATCTATTGTATGTTAAATGGTTCAAAGTACCAAGTGGAGGAGGTTCATACTGATCATCCTTCCGATGTGATCTACAGCCAAAGTCACCAAAAAATCTATAAAAATAGTTGTAGTAGTGGAAGAGGAAAAACGAAGGTAATCATACGAAAATGACTGAGGAAAGAGTCCAAATAATTGAACAATTGAATTCCCCAATGTCTGAGCCAATTATTATGTCAAATGCGATGCACTATAACCAATATCCATGATCATACACCAGCACTAGGAAACAAATATGAATTGTAATTGTTGACTATCCTCCCCCATCATTACAAAGGTAATAAAGACAAAAAATTGGAAAAGAAAATTCATCGGGGTAGGTGGAAGGCCAAAGGTCACTTCGACCTCCAATAAATACCAGAATTGTATCTGAAAGAGGGGATTTTGGATACTCAAACATTGTGTACTACTAAACTATTTTGGGAATACAATGCCAACTGAAATTGGATATTTTTCCTAAGATGTTTCATGTACTATTTTTTAAACTATTAATACGGAAAATCCCTCAGGGCCAAATTGTAATAGAAAGAAGAACTTCCTTGTCTGTTTGTTTTGATGTGAACTATTTAAAGTAGGATGTGTGTTTTTCACATCGGCTATAAAGAAATGTTTTCTTATGGATATTCTGATGCAAGTTATGTTACTCTTACTATTTGTTACTCTTTCTTATATTATATTTTCTTGAGCACATGAGTTTTTTATGTATGAAAGAATATGCTTTATAATTTTATAGTTATGTTTATGTATGCATGTGTCTCTAATTATGCACCTTCATGACAACTATCTGATTGGGGTTTCTAGTAGGGTTTAGTTTCATTAAAAATCATGCGGCTACGACAATTTTTTTTTGGATAGGATAGGATAGCTTTAGAGTAGATTAGACTTTCATTTAGATATCCTTCATCTTCATCTTTCATTTTCATAACTATCCATCACTCACCTTCATCGATGGACTAGGATGTAACTTGTAAAAAAAAACCAGCAATGGTTATCTGGTCAGAATCTGGATGGGTTCCCTATTCAAAATGGTGAGAGGTATAATTGGGACTTCTTACTAGGGGTAACTCATTAATGTTGTCAGGAAAATTTAGACCCATCAATGGTGGGTTAAGACCCAGGTTTCGTCTAGAATTGACCAACAAAAAACCCAAAGTATTGACACATCAATCCTTAGTCGAGGTTGAAGAAGGTCTCACCTGAAATGATATGAGAATCATAGAGAACATATAGTATTGTGTTTGGGATGAAGGAATAAACACACATAGATCCATTCAGGTTAACATTCATAAAATGCATTAGAGATTAATTCAACAATTAACAGTGTATACCATAAGAAAACAAATACAATTGGCATTTTGTAGGTCCAAAATCACTGCAACTTTATTATCATTCTCTAATCATATACAACACACACTAAGAAACTCATTCGTTGACAACAACATAGCCTTACTTTGCCTTAGATAATTCCCTATATTTACATTACATTGTGCCATGCAAATCCTTTTAGACTCTACAAGTATGAAAAACCCAAATTTATAACTAGAGACATTAAAAGAAATGTGCTCGAAGTGAGATCAAGCACACTTTCCCAATTACTAACTTGACCCTTGAAAAAAAAAACAACAACAAAATGACTAACAAGCTAACCAAATAGCCTTTGAATAATGAACCCATTATTTCTCATCATTGCTTCCTTTCATCTACTTTTCATCTCTGGATCTCAGTCACTTTCGTCTCTGCTCCACTCACTCTATTTACTATCAGTCCTGCATGCTTTTTTCACCCAGAAGCATTCCACATCATCTCTTTAGAATCATGACAATCTAAAATGCTGATGTAGGAGCATCTCTCTACCTCAACACGCACCAACAGATTAGCATGAGTGGTGCACATTCAAAGAAGGGAGAGGTGTTGCCCTCTCATTTTACCTTCGAAAATCTAAATCATTATCAAGGAAATTAATGATGATAGGTTGGAAGATCCAAGTTGTGCCTTCACACAAGATGTAGATGAGGTTGCCATTAAGTGGTTGACGGTAGGAGGGAGATACATCTGATTCGGATCAGATTTCCATCATTGTAATATGCCCATTAGAGAGGCATTTTGAATGGTGATTAGACACCACTAGCTTAGCTTGGAGGGAAGCTCATCAAGCCCCTCTTGTATAAACTCTTGTATTGTTTCTAATAGATCAGACATCATACACAGGATATAGGGGTAGAAACACAAAGAGCCATGACTCAGTTGTAGTCTAGACTCATATGTTGTAATGGGCATTCCACCATTAATAGAAGAAGGACAAATTTTTCTCTTTGCCAATTTCTGTGTAATGGATGTTTTGTTGTGAATGTCATTCGTATGCATTTGAGTTGTAGATGTATGTTAGAAATCATCTGTAAGGATATAATTACAATCTTCTATCTGTGAGTGTGTTGGATTAATTATGGTTCTTAAGGATAAGTGCAAGGAGTGCACAACAAAGGCTGGAAACTCTATGAGGTGATGCAAGGAGTGTGTGTATGAACTTGGTCGAGTCAGAAGAGAAGCTACTAGGAGGGTACACCAGGATAATTTGCATACTCAAATGGAAATTTCAAGGTGGTGGGGTACCTTAGAAATAAATACCGTGTGGGAGGAAGTACAACGAAGAGTTACAGAATACTCTGCCAAGAGGGCATAGAGAAAGTACAAGAGAGTACAAGAGAAACACATTCTGAAGTGTTAGAATCCTTAAAAAAAACCCAAGGTTATTGAACACTTTGAGGAAGGAAGGATTTGCAACAATGCATCGAAAAAGGAAAGGAGATGTCTTAATATTTTTGTAAGGGATCAGGGAGAAGCTGTCGAAAGGATTAGCCGAGCGCAAGGAGTGCACCAAGGATACTGTAATTCCATATTACAAGCGCAAGAGGAAGGGCATTAAGATTCTAGGAGGGAATGAGAAATTCCACTGAAGGATGAAGAGGAACTGAGAACCTCAAATGTTTCAAGCCAAGAAAAATCTCAGAAGGACCAGTATAGAACTTTGCAAGTAGTGCAAAGGAAAGGTTGAGAACAGTCTAAGTCTCGGGAATAAATTATGCTAAGTGTGAAATAAGGTCGAGGACTTACCAAAGTCCCAAAGGTTGTGAAATAATCCATCGTCGAGAGGATACAGGTGGTGAAATATTAGGAGGTTCGGGAGTTGGAGCTCTAGGAGGTTTTCCAAGAGCAGACAGAGATATTCAAGAAGTCGTGAAGAGCGGTTTGAATCGAGACCATTGGATATGGAAGGGACACGTAGACAAAATACAAATGATTCTGAGGAATAACACTCTGGAAGATATCTAGGGAGGATATCGAGAGACTCCCGAAGGTCGGAGTCCGAAGATATCGTAGTCGTCGATCGAAAGGAGGGATAGGGACCATTGATCCTCACGCTATTTGAGTTTGCTGATTTTGAGTATGGGAACATAAAAGTTGGTTGTCATTGAAGGAGTCGAAGCTCGAAGTCAGAAGCACTGTTGTGGTTGAGCCTGGGGACACAGCTCAAGGTCACGTGATATAAAGGACCTGGAATGGAGAGCAAGTGTCGCTGCTAACTTTCTTCGAAGGGCCAATAAGAGAGCCATGAGCTAAGAGAAGACCCGCACTTTGAAGAAAGAAGGACATGTGATAGAATTTGTTGGGTTACAGCAGGGAGCTAAAGAGTCGATCCAACTCAGGTGTTTGAGAACGATCCAATACTGGGAGGTCATGCAGCCCTGACTAGAGTGTGCAGTAGAGGGTGGAAAATCTATGAGCCAATGTAAGGAGTGCATGTATGAACTCGGTCAAGTCAGAAGAGAAGCTGTCAAGAGGGCACACCAGGATAATTCACAGAATCAAAGGGAAATTTCAAGGTGGTTGGGTACCTTGGAAAGAAAGATTGTGTGGTAGGAAGCACAACGTAGAGTTACTGAATACTCTGTAATACTCTACTAGGAGGGCATAGAGAAAGTACGAGAGAATACAAGAGAAACACATTCTGAAGTGTTGGAATCCTTAAGAGAACCCCAGGGTTAAGAGAAACACATTCTGAAGTGTTGGAATCCTTAAGAGAACCCCAGGGTTACTGAACACTTGAAGGAAGGAAGGACTTGCAAGAGTTCATTGACAAAGGAAAGGATATGACTTAATATTTGTGGAAGGGCTCAGGGAGAAGCCGTCGAAAATATTAATTGAGCGCAAGGAATGGCCAAGGATACTGTAATTCCATATTACAAGCTTGGGAGGAAGGGTGTTAAGTTGCCAGGAGGGCACGAGAAATTCTACTGAAGGACTCAGAGGAACTAAGAACCTCGAAGGTTTCAAGAAGAGAAAAATATCAAAATGACCAATACAAAATTTTGCAATGAGTGCAGAGGAAAGGTCGAGAACAGTTTAAGTCTCGGGAAGAAATTGAGGTAAGTGTGAAATAATAACACTCTGGAATATATTCGAGAAGGATATCGAGAGACTCTCGAAGGCTAGATTCCAAAGAGATCATAGTTGTCGATTGAAAGGAGGGATGGGGACCATTTATCCTCTCATTGTTTCAATTGCCGATTTGAAGTTTGGGAATGTAAGAGTTGGTTGTCATGGAAGGAGCTGAAGCCCAAATCCCGAAGCACTTTTGTGGTTGAGCCTCTGGACATA
>CBVK0100965762.1:0-11039 GCA_900067695.1 Picea abies | reverse complement strand
GGCTTTGGCAAGGAAAGGCAATGAGTAGGCCTGATGCCAGGTAAGCAGGGATAGTGCAATTTAGGGTTATAACACCTACCCGCAATAGAAGTAGACGAGGAGAGGACCGAGTCTGATGAGCCAAGGGATCAACCTAGCATAGAAAAAACAAAGTAGGAACAAATACAGGTTGAGGAAATTACAACGCAGAAGGAGTCTGGTAGAGAGGAAGAAGAGGAAGAGCACAAATATTAGGAAGCAGGTCCTTCTAAAGCACCAGTAAAGGGGAAAGGTAAACAACAAGTCCAGATATCCCTGTGTAAGCAATTAGAGGTAACCATTGTGCTACCATGCGTACCAGCAGGAGTAACCGTTGTTGAAAATTTACTTGGGTGAGCAGAAAAACTACGATATTTGGATCATGATGTCATGGACATGAATAAGTTCCCATAATTTGCACAACATGTATACTTAGAGAGAAGAGGGGTCAACGCAATAGGAAGACACATACTAGAACCTAAGCATTGGATACAAGGGTTATACAATACATGTATCATGAACCTGTTGGAGATCCCCCACTTTGGCAGGGGAAGGGAAGTGAATAGTTGGGTCAAGCAATTACTAGCAGTAATGCATGGAGGAATTTTATGGTTAGATACACAGGTATCCATTTATGTTGATTTGATAGCCAAAATAATAGGTATGCTAACCAATGGATAACAACCCACACAATACCGTGATGACAAAAACAAAGAGAAGGCCTTAGAAAAAGAGATGAAATAGACATATGGCACAAAGAAAGGATATAGGGGGATCATCATAAACTAGATTAGTGAACCAACAAAAAGACTATCCACAAAACTAATGTCTTGTAAACTACTCCAAAAGTGTCGCAAGGAGGAAGTGCTAGTAGGTGTCATTGCAGCAGTTGCGCAATGCATGGAGGGAACTATCTTAATTTGGAGTTCATACATATTAAACTTATTTTTTGACGATTTCAAATATGCCCAGGATGTAGGAACGAAGTTCCATTACTCCTGGATCCTCATTTTGATTGTATAAGTGGGTTGGAAGCACCCCAAATACACCATGTTTTTGCAGAGAACTGGAAGGTACAACGCAATACAGTATGAGTCATTATGGCATAGAACAATTAAAAAAGATAGAAATAAAAATACCAACATCTTCAAGACATACCTTGAAGAAATCTAGGACAAGGTAGCATAGACTTGGAGGATCCCACCAGAGGTGGTGGAGTAGTACAAAATGATATCTAAATTTAAAGCCTCATGAAATAACATGTGGATTTAGGTGAAAAGGGATCCAACAAAGGAGTGTTTGCAGATGTGGTATTGCGCCAAAATAGAAGAATTCGAGTGGGTGATGAAAGAAAGGTAAGACGAATCGAATATTCCAGTCGAGCAAGCAAAAGATAAGCAACCAGCCTAGGAAAAACAACCAACGGAAGTAGGTTCATATAAAAAACAAAAGTACCCTATATCATCAGAAAAGGACAATAACATAGCATAATAAGTCAACATGAGGGAGTGCAATAGAAAATAAGAATACTATCCCCAAGCCGGTCACACAACAAAAAGACTGCGCAACTCCTATTAATGGATCAACACAGAAGAAAGACATCATCCCTACACAAGAGAGATAGGCAAGATTGGACATACCAGATACACTGGGTAAAACACAACCAACATAGTCAATTCCACAAAAGAGACCGGTTGTACAGATAGGTGGGCCACACAAGAATATGAAAGCACGCAAGGAAGCCCCAGAATACACGATAACAGAAGATGATGCATACCTAGTCGCAAAGAGGGTACAAGACCGCACCACTGAGGAATACTTGGAGGCATAGGAACAAAGGGAAAGAATAATACATGAGCTAACAGAGGTCAGACAAATCTTAGAGAAATATGCAAGATCAAGGCACATAAGGAAGAGACAACACAACAACAAACATTGCACACCAAGGGAATAACTGTACAAATTACAACAATGATCAATGAAACTTTTAACATTACTAAGGACATGTTGTGAGTAGATAAAGACATGGTGTAGACACAACTTAAGGACTTCAAATAGATAAAGTTGGTATTGCCAAGGATATCGATGAAGGCCTTATATATACTATAGGTAAGTGTGTTGCATGTGGTAAAATCTAGGGAATGAATAGATGCAACAGACCTGGAGACAACCAAGGAAGCTAAGGAAATACTAGAGACAGTTCTTATAGAGGTAAGATTGGAAAAAATGGAAGAAAAACAACATGCATAGAGATTGTAGAAAAGACTTGAAGAAGTCTTCCAAACAATTGCGGACAACACACTCACATGATAAATCAATGCAAAGGAAAAACTCAAGAAGATAACACATCCTATGTAGGAATATAAAAAGGAAATAGTAGATTTGGTTGGAAAAATAACACCAACCACACCTCCAGAGGTCATACTTGAAAGAGAAGAGAAATCCATAGAACAAACAACTCATATTTCATTGGAAGTTAAGGAAATAACACAACTTTATGAAAGGACCACACAACTTTGGACAAGCCTAGTAGAAGATGAGAGAATCTAGAAGCTGGAGCGGAAAGAAGAAAATATGAATACAACAGTCCAGGATCTAAAGGAGAGGCAGAAGACAATTCCCATCATGGAGAACCTGAGGGTTTCACAGAAAATGAAGAACCTGCAACTAGAAGTCAAGAGCATTCAAGAGGAAAGGCAGACTAGACATGCTCAGTTAGAGCCCCTACAAGAGAAAGTAGAATAAATGCTAACAGTGTTGGCAACAAAGAAAACCATCATGGAGTAGATGCACATAGAAAGAATACAAGTGATGAAGGAGAACATTATAGTGCAAGTTGTGGATACCCCCATAGAGAAGAATGCACATATGAAGAAAAAATGATATGAATTAGCACAAATGTTTTAGGAGTTGCAGAAGTTAGTGCAGGAGGCACAAACAACCTAAGTAGCTCAGGACAAGCCACAAGTTAGTGTTAGGGGCCTGTTGGAGCAGACATTTTTGGGAGTAAGTGCAACAAGTGAGCAAGAGTGGGCCAAAGGGAACAACGTGTGCTGAAAAAGAAGGATTACCAGTGCGACAAAGGGAAAAGGAAGCAACGCGTGGAAGGACTTGCGGAAATCCAACGCATATCTGGACAAACCTAGCCATGTTAATGTTAGGGTTTTGGAGTCATATTGTAAGGGTTTAACCCAATTTTGTAGTATAAATAGAAGATGCATAAGGTATATCTGAGTTTTATTCAATGGGATGGTATATTCATGATGATATCTTTAGTATATTTTGGAGTCCTTTTGGAGTTTTGAGTCTGTATTTTGGTGAGAGTTACGAAGCTCGGTTAGATTTGATGTAGCTAAGGGTTAGGTTGAAAGATGTGGAGCTTGGTGTGATGTTTTTCCACCTCACTAATCTCTACTATTCTATGATGTAATGCACGTAGTTCCATTTTGATGATGAAGAAGAAATAAAAGAATATGTTTGTGGACGTAGCCCCAGGGGGGTGAACCACAGTAAAAACCTTGTGTTGCAAATATGTCTGAATGTATTTGTTATTTCTTCACTTATGGTTAAATGGTTAGATGAATGAATGGTTTAAATTATAGCGTTATGTATACAGAGTGAACATTATGAATGAATGAATTAATAGATATGATGAATCATATGATAAAATGCATGGTTAAGTAGAAATAGAGGTAATATAAACAACCCCAATCCCTTCCATGACCGCAAACACCTTTATCCTGCAGTCAACCATAAACCATCTCAGATGACATTGTGATGTGCACTCTGTGTGCAATGTAGCCTTCTGGTTTACCAGAAGGGCCGATGGTGAAAATGGTTTTGTTGGAGAACTAAGGTAGAACCTGGGTCAGCCCATACATCCAACACTCTTCAAAATAGAATCGATACTTCATTAATGGTGCATGAATAGAGAGAAAAGGAAAAACAAAATTTGCAGCCCACCCACAAATAATTAAACGATGGTTTGATAAGCACAAACATGGTAAAAATAATTTTGAAGTAGGTGATTTTGTTTTGAAGTGGGATAGAGTCAATGAACCGAAAGGAAATCATACAAATTTTCAAAACTCATGGATCGGTCCTTACCAAAGTACTAAAAAAATATGGATTGTTATGTATCAATTGCAAAGTCTAGGTGTGTAGATTCTATTTTTGTTAATTGCCAGATCTAGAAAAGTTAATTCACTTAGTTATTCTCACGAGTAGTTTCAGGTATCATAGTTTCATTATTTTGATCATTTCATTCGTTACACCTTTACTATCTTGGTTTCATTTTTATTTTTAAAGTTTCTTATCATCATTTTATCTCTTGTTTTCACATGGTTTGCGTGTTTGGTTTATTTTATCATCCCTAAAATGTTTTTGGGGTATTCATTTTTCAACCTATGGCGAGACATGATTTCTATATCTTTGTTGAGTACCTTATTTGTTCAAATATAAAGTATAGAGTGAGTAAAAAATGAGCATTATTAGGAGTCAAAAGGTTGTTATAGATTCTTTTAAGCGCAGTTTTGAATAAATATGATGTTTTGTTGGTGGAGGTGATGGTTGTTGTCAAATATAAATAAGTCAAATGAGTTATAAACTCCAACAGTAATGATCCAAATGATGAAGGGAAAACAAGGAATTATTTATTCTTTAAAATGGGTGAGTTTTAAAGCATAAGTTCTTGATTCACTCCTTCTTTAACAAGGATCATCCTCAAAATCTCAATGGTTGTTTCACTTAAGGTTTTCCTTGAACACATTTTGGTTATAATATTGGTTTCAAAAAACAAAATCAAGGAGAAAGAGATTAGTGAAATGTATTATTAATGAGGACATGTAGATAACTCATCCAAGTCCATGGATACCCACTAATAATGGAGTAAGGTCTTTGATGTTGGGTTGAATCCACTAGGGCTATGGATGCTCAATAACAATGAATAAACACTAGGAGGGTGATAGGGTTACTTAGATATTACAAAAATAATAAGACCCAAAAACTAGAGGTCAGATTTAATTTGGTTTCCTTCTCAAAATGAGTCTCATTTCTCCAAAGAACCTATCTTTTATGTTTGATCAATAGCTAGGTCCCCATAATAGGTATGATTTTTTTTTTGAATTTCTGATAAAATACCCTATAGGTATTTTTTGGTATTAATTATGTTATAAGGTTGATTTGTCTTGTAATCGTTCTATGTTGGTTCTATTGAGGGGGTTGGATTCCATTTAACTCAACAATAGGAATCACACCCGAAGATGAGGCCCAATTACACTTTTCTTTGTTTTAGGTAGTGTGATTCTACGGATTTATAATCCGACTAGTTTTCGATGGGATTTAAGATATTATAAGTTTCACTCTTGTGACTTATTTTATTTTTTGGGGAAGTGTTTTTGAGGTATATTTCAGAATAACTGGGTACATGTAGATGGATTAAAAAAATTTAATTCCATAAACCACTAAATGAATGAAAGAGGAATAACAAAGTTCCTTTCGAAGACATCTTTTCAAGGCACTAAGATAACAAATAACCAATTGACTGCTATATATCTATACTCACCAAAACTAATTCCTAGAAACAAACATACAACAATAACTATATGTGCATGAAAATATTGTGGTCAGAGTCTGTCAAAGGTACACAAATAATTCTATATTCAAAGATCACGAGAACTATGCCAAAATAACATTTACATGCAAATTAAACACAAGGTAATAATTCGATGTAAAATAGAATTTATGACAATATATCTTGATTAATGAAAAATTTTACTAGACATTGATACACAACGATCCAAACCAGGAAAATCCACAATGCAATGAAGATCATCAATTGGATTCCAAACTCACTCCAAGCTCCAACATAGCTTCAATATTAATTGTCGAAATAGTTCCACAATAAACAACAACAAAATTTTCTAAATGCCAAAAGTTCCTTCTATTCGAGAGAACTACTTTATTATACAAAACCAAACTAAAGAAAACTACCACATTCGTGCCTCAAAATAGATAATCATGAGTTTTAGTCATGATGGCTCAGGTGATATTGGGGTATCTTACCTTGCATGCTCCTCTACATAGTCATACCACTCTCTTTAGAGTCTAGTGTAACTCTCAGTGAATGGTAACTTGTGTTCATCCATCGACATAGCCAACTCATGCTTCATGTCATGGTATCAAAGGGTTCACTTTTCCATTCTGTCAAATATCTGCTCCATTCGGTCCACAACATTGGCTTGGTCGATAACATGCTTTTTCATGTGTCCTTTCTCCATCACAATAATCTACTAGATATGTTCCCTGTACCCATCGACTAACTTCCATAAATTGGTTTCCACATCATCAATTGTCCAAAACTCCATGGGGGACGCAAAGGTAGGAAATTGAAGGTTTTCCATTGATTGGTTTATCTTATACCAACTTTTATTACAGTGTTCCCACTCTTCATCTACTATGTCCATAAGTTCATTAACAATTTTGGCCCAATGCTTTGTTTTTTAGTGTATTTGAGCCATTCGCTCATTTGAAAACATATCTATATGATGATCCTTTGATCCCTTTTCCTTTTGCATTTCCTGAAAAAACTCCATTTTTTACAGAGTACCAAACCTTTTATCATCCCACCTTTGTATCTCTTTATAGGTAATATCAAACAACAAAGAATCTTCCTACAGAGCTACCGCCTTCTCTATCAAATTTTCTTGAACCCTCAGACAGCTATCATATAGCTCCATTAAGTGTTCCTTAAATTTAGATTCTCCCCCATCTTCCTAGTGGTACTATACCTGGTGATTAAGAGAAGCAATTTAATATATGGCCTTCTCTAACTCCTCTTCTATAACTTCCTTATCATAAGAAGCATGAGATATGGCCAAGACTATTGAGTATAGTTTTCTTGCTTTCTCCTTCTTAGTATCTATGATAACTTCTTCAATGATTCTTACCACATCATTTTCCTATGATTTCTCTTCACTGTGGATTTATTCTTCTTTTCGTAGGTGAATATATCTAAATTAGCCACCTCATCCATTTATTCGGGAATAGTCTGGTCCCCTAAGGACAATATGTTTCTCACGCTCCCTAGAATATAAAAGTGATCCAATATCGGTTCCTGGATAAGTTTTCTGGCTGGTGATTCATCCCTTTCATTTTTATCTATTTGTCTAGACCTTTCCTCATGGATGACACCCCTTTGGGTTTTTTCCTGCCTAGACCTTTCCTCATGGATGACACCCCTTTGGGTTTTTTCCTGCATCTCCTTCTCATCTTTTTCTCCTAAAATTGTTGATTCATTCAGAAAACCTTCCTCGGGCTCATAGGTTTCCTCATTATTTCTAGGTAACGGCTCAGGGATGATGTTAGTATCATGTCTACTCTTTTTATCATGCTTTGTATCATTTTTTTCTTCATCATTTCCATAATCTTGATCACCATGCATTTCTCCATTTTTCGCTTCACCGTTACTTTGTTTGTTTAAGTATTTTCAATCACCTTGGACATATGTATTCTCCCTTTTACCTCCAGGTTATGACATCTCTTTATCTTTCCCACCAAATGGATCTTTGTATGAATCATCATTGCTTGATGAAATGTCACAGTTTCCTTGACAAGGGGGTCATCCCTTTTGGGGGAAAAGTCGTATTTTTTCTCTCTCTTTCTTCCCTTCTGTCTCTTTCTCTTTTGGTGATCTTACAAGGATTTTCTTTGTTTTAGGTTTTTCATTGATTATGGGGACAAAAAAGTATTCCCCTTTATCTTCTTCCCCTATTAATTCAATTATTTCTTCTAGATTTTTCATAGTATCTAGTGTCTCTTATCCCTCACCATTCTTTTGTTCTACTTTTTCCGTCTCTTTTTGCAATCGATGCAATTTCTCCTTTTTATGTCATTTTTCGACCTCATTATGGATTTTCCTGAACTCATCAGCCCAACTATGTTCTTTCTTTTCCTTCTCCTCAGATCCTTGTTGTTGGGAATGTTCCTCCTTATCTCTTTTCCTTTTCTCAATAAATTCCTATTCTCTTTGATGCTTCTCATATTTCTTCCTTCTTTCAGTGAGTACTTATTTTTTTTCTTCCTATTATTCTTCTTTTTTCTTCCTTTGTTCTTCTTAAATCATTTTCTCTTCATACTTATCTTTTTGGATCTTCTCTTGCTCTACTAGTATCGTCTGCTTAGATTTTTCTGTCACGAAACCTCCATCTCCTCCTAGATTTTATGCACTAGGTCTTGTATTGGAGGATGCCTAGGATTTTACTATTTTTATTTTTTCTTCCATAAGAAAAGAGGAAAAAAGGGTTTCTCCAAGGTTGGATATTCTCTTCTACACTTCTGTCCATTCTTGGGAATCTTTAGTGAATAACTCCTCTTCCCATGTTTCATGGGAATATGGCCAAGTCAGAGCCACCTGTCCTACATGATTTGGTACCAATCCCTTGGGGTCGTGCTTTATGTACCTTCCCGTGACAAATATACATTTCAAGTGTATTTTACCTTCCTGATTCGCATGCTTGGAATCTTTCACTACATAATGAACTATTTGAAAATTGTAGGGAATGAACAGTCTCTTCTTCTCCTTTACAAGAGTGGCATATAAACATTCATGAATATATGATAGCATATTTCTCCAACCACCAATATGTCAGGCACATACATAGGTAGAAAATTTTGTGGCCTCATGGCTTCATAGATTCTTAAATATGTATACCTTTCTTCAAAATACCAATTTTGTAACACACCTGACCCCCTAAGTAACATTTTAAGGAGTGGGGCATTAATGTTTTATCTTTCTTCAACTATCTCAATACCTCTCTTTGAGGGAACCATCAATTTCTGCTCATCAAGATCTTTCTAACGACTATAATTATTCTTAATTATGAGTTTTAGATAAAAGGTTGTGGGCTCCTATAGTTTCTCGAACACACACGGTCGACGTCCAACACACTGCCACATGGCACTTCATCACTTGTGCCCTCCAACATGGAAACATTGTGACACCGATGTGGCGCCAACCCCAAATTGTTGTTGTGGGATTTTTTGCACATAAGCCTATCATCGTATCCAAACTTCATTTCAATGAAGTAATGACTATCCATTCTAACTGTTCTAATGAAGATTCACCTATCATCCCTTTTCCAAATCCAAAATTCCTCAGGTTGTTCATCCTATGGTCCTAGTTGAGTCAGTGATTCTAACTTACCTGTAAGTTAATGCTCGTCCATTATTTTATATTCATTAAATTAATTAGGAGGGACCTAAAATGGTTTGACAATCAATATTAATCCTTCACCCCACGTTGACTAATGGTCTATATTTTCTACCATTTTCTCCAATGTCAATGCTCCTAACCAACACCCTACAGGTTTTAATCCTAAGCCCCGATGAAAATGCATAAGGATCAATGTTCCATATCTCGTTGTCACATCCCTGACAAGATCGATGGTTGTCAACGGTCTCAATCATATTTCATCGTTGACACTCTATAGGTGACACTTAACTTACCATTCCCCTACTTTCGATGATGATGCCTTGGGAATCAACATTCTATATCCACTGGCCCATAGATATGATGACCATCACTCAAAACAAAGTTTCAAAGAACCTCCTTGCCCAATGGGACCCACATTCATCCCATCGACCAATCTTCTGGCAACACCTTTCACCACTTTTACAAGTAGACTCCTGAGTTGGTAGGTCATGTCATGATGACATCCTCACCCTCTCTCATAACCTAAGTGTGATCTTCTAGAAATCGATGGTGAAATATACGCTCGTATTAGGCATGGATCGATGGTTCTCGTCAAATATTGTGCCACTTCATCGTTGGCACTTTACTGATGAAACTTCCTCTTCCCATTTTTGGCGGCCAACGATGATGCATGTATCATCGACAACATAGATCTCTCCTTATCATCTTGACTAGATCAATGGTTTTCGTTCTCTCTCTGATCTTCATTGTCATCACCAAACTTTTACAATTTCTAGCTCTCAATAATTGATCTTCATTGTCATCACCAAACTTTTACAATTTCTAGCTCTCAATAATTCCCTACAATATATCTTTGTCGATGAAGGGTTGATATTTACTCATCCCATTGAATCAACGGTCATAAAATATTTTGATTCATCTCATGGTTTCATGAATAGTTATTCCATTGATTGGAACTTAGTCATTTTTCGGGTTCAACTGGGCTCTGTCCTAGTATTCTAAGGTTTGCAACACTCTCTGACCATAACTAGTCTCTCAACCTCATGAATGCATAAGACCCTATAAATATTACAAGATCTCCACGACATATTGGGGCTTTTATCAGGATTCAGGGTCATTCCTTTCTTACAAGGAATTTTCCAGGTTACAGGACACCCCATCACTAGTTTAATGATATTTTTTTCCATGTCCTGCAAACTTTCCTCTAATACCAGAAGGTCTTCAAGGACAGAACAATACACTCTCATTCATTTTCACAATTTAACACATAAATATAATGCCATGGTAACATAACCAAGTTCTCATAGATTTCTCATAATTATTTCTAGGTATTTACAATTCCCATTGTATCATACATTTACATACACATACAATTAATATTCAATTTTAAAAATCTATGTTAAACACTTATCTGGTAAGGAAATTTTGCAACACCAAATAACTGAGAGAGGATGTCTTTCCTCCCAACTTTAGGCCTTACTGTGGAGTGCCTTCCTACAATACGCCACCCCCATTCCAATCCATGATACCACCAAGGAAAGTTGTCTCAGCTGGGTTCAAATCTTATAATCATCTAGAAAGGATACTCTCCTTTCCCCCTTTGACACGACAAAATATTCCCACCTCCCACTAAGCTCAAGATCTCTACAGGTGTATCAAGTGGTTTATTAACTAGATTTCCTCTACACAAGGGAGTTGTTTGGGTATGTGTTATAGTATTTGCATGACTAGCTCTAGTGTCTGTTGTGTTGCATTGGGTGCACAAGGGGGTTTGACGGGAGAATCTAGGCCCCCCCTTCGAGGGCAGTTC
>CBVK0100965749.1:0-13818 GCA_900067695.1 Picea abies | reverse complement strand
ACAAGACAACACCGATAATCTAGAGAAGTGGTTATCTTTTGGTTGTTACTACGATTTGTACATCTATTGCTTAACCATAATGATTTTTCTTCCTTAAAAACATGGATGGAAAATTGTAATAACATTTTCTAAAAATACATAAAAGAGATTATTATACTGCAATATTTAGTTTGTTTTTACAGCCATAATCAGTATTCTATTCAAACAACCTAACACCCTTCTACTAAATTTTAGTACTCTGTTGGAATAGCTTGAGAATTGGAAATTCTCAAACATGTTCACAATAATTCCTTAGTATTAAGGAATTATTTTGTTGAGAAATACATGCATATAAAATATAACATTCACCTCTCATAGGGGGAGAAAAAAAAAAAAAAAAAACTTGCGAAAAGAATATATGGTTCGAGAAATTATTCTGTCAA
This sequence comes from Picea abies, assembly GCA_900067695.1. Lineage (NCBI taxonomy): Eukaryota > Viridiplantae > Streptophyta > Pinopsida > Pinales > Pinaceae > Picea > Picea abies. Next base: position 13,396 of record CBVK0100965749.1, on the reverse strand, counting down.
TACAAAGAAGACCCCCGTTTCATACATTTCATGTGATGCTATAGTATGTGCTTGATTTAGTCTTTACTGTGTGTTACCTTCAACACCCCTGTTCCGAGGAGGTAGGACCATCTCTATAGAGTAAGGGCTTGATTTAATAGTTAGTCCGTTTTCAATCTTTGTTAATTTAAGACTTACATTTTCTATTATTAATTGATTATAGTTATTGTTGTATGATTGATACACTTTGTCTTTTACGATAGTTTCAATTCGTTATGCTTGTCTTTACTCTATTTTATTTTATTCATTGTGTGGCTTCTATATCTTTTACGATAGTTTCAATTCGTTATGCTTGTATTTACTCTATTTTATTGTATTCATTGTGTGGCTTCTATAGATTCATTCTAGCTTCAATTGATAATTATAAGTATTTAGTAATTTCCTTCATTTTGTTGCAAGTGTGATTTTCCATTTCAAATAGATAATGGTGCTTTTCATTTTTTTTATGATTCTGAATTAAAAGTATAAATGCAATTGTGAATTATAGAGTAGACTACAACTTAAATTCTAGAAAGAATTTTAGAAACTAGTGAAATCTAAGAACTTGTATCTTGCATAAATAGTGCAAGATATATTGAAAGAGTTATAAAAACTTAAATTGATAAATTGAATGATCATCTAATTAACCATCCTTGATTTAATTGATAGTGTGATTAAAAATCCAGTCATTTTGGCACTATTGGGAAGGAGATGTCAAAGGCATAATATTATTTCATGCACTGGATCTAGGACAACACATGGTATAGGGATGTGTAGCTAGAACTATCGTTTACCCTTTTTGTGGAATTATGTAGACAATGTTATACATTAGAAATAGGGCATAAATATTCATGGATAGAAGTAGAGATCCAAAATGAATATTTCATGGTGCAATAAGAACCACCCAAGCCACTAACTTCCTTGCAGAAAAACTATAAGCATGAGAGAAATTGGGGATAAAATTAAGCTCTTGGTTAGACCATAAAATCCTCTTAAATATGGTTTCTAGCTGCTACAACAAGTTCCACATTATTAGTTATTACTTCAACAGCAGAAGTAGAACTTACAGCACCAAATACAAAGCCAACAAATATAGATGAATTAACCAATGATCGACTAGATTCAAGATCTCAAAAGGATCTAGTCTAAGAGCCATAATTTTTTTAAGAGTCCATCTTCTCTGAGGAATCAATAGTACAAGGAAGGACACCTCTTCTAAATACTTTGTACAACATGGTATCAGAAGAAGGGATGATATTTACCAAGGATACCATCCATTTCAATTTCCAAATCAGAGATCTGGGAGGTATAGCACAAATGAAGAACATTCCCCCATCAACCTTACCAAATTTGAATGTCCTAGAAAGTGAAGATCCAAATACTTTTCTTTCTGAATTTGATGCCCTTTTTAGAAGTTATGATTATGTCATTAATGCTCAAAAGTTTAAACAATTTCCTTCCACGTTGAAGAGCACAACACTTCATTGGTTCATGGGATTTGGTAGGAATAGTATTCAAACTTTGGATGAGATGAAACGAGTTTTCCTGAAGAAATACTAGGACTACTACAAAGCCAAATATTTAAGAGAGGAGATATTTAAGATGACTTATAAGGAGGATGGTATTTTAGAAGACTGTGTAGAAGTTTTTCAGTATAATTTGCAAAGGTAAAAACAAAGTAATTGGATAAAGATATCTTGCAAATTATTCTGTTAAGAGGAATTATAGATGGATGTATTGACCTTTTGAGTTTGATGGTAGTTGGAGATATTTCCTAGCTAACCTATGATGAAATTTGCAAACTATGCAAATGTTGTTCAAGGGGAAATCCAAAACATGGAAAGGGTCTCATAGATATTGTTGTTAAAATTACAAAAAACATATAGGGGAGGAATCACTCAAGTTGAGACTGGAAACTTATTAGAGGACTTCAAGACTGATATTCCCAGCTCCCTAATCTCACAACTAGACACATTGAAAGCTAAGAAGAAGTGGGAAGAAGTAAAGTTGGCACTAGCAATATCTTGTTCCAAATGTAGGAAGAAGCGCCCCTTGAGGGATTGACTATTGAAAAATGTTGAAGCTTGTGGAATTTGTGAGAATAGTCATGCAACTGAAAACTACCATTCTTTGCTAGGATTGAAAGCAGTTTATCAAGGTGCTAATGGAAAGACTGGATGGATTTGTTTTGTTGCTAAAAACAAAACCATGGAAACCTTGACCACTAGGTATGGTTCAATATCAGTCTCAGTCTTGTAATGCATTTTGGGATAATCAACAAAATTTACAATATCCCTCTCAAAATTGGTATTCATCCATGCCTTGGTAGCAATGGGCACCCCAAACCCAACCAACTCAACACTACTTGCATTAGCATGGTTGGTGAGAGGTATTTCCTTTGGAAATCAACAACTCTTCCGATCTCACTTGTTTTGTTGCTAAAAACAAAACCATGGAAACCTTGACCACTAGGTATGGTTCAATATCAGTCTCAGTCTTGTAATGCATTTTGGGATAATCAACAAAATTTACAATATCCCTCTCAAAATTGGTATTCATCCATGCCTTGGTAGCAATGGGCACCCCAAACCCAACCAACTCAACACTACTTGCATTAGCATGGTTGGTGAGAGGTATTTCCTTTGGAAATCAACAACAAATAGATCTAGAATTTCCATAACAACAATTGCAAATTCCCCAAAAACAACAATTACAGTTGCCTACAAATAACCCTCAACCAAGACCTGGAAAATAAATCAGCTCAGTCCTCTTATAATTTTGAGATTCCCAACTATCCCACATACTTCTTCCCCCTTATGGATTACCAAGAGGCTCATTTATGATCAGGGAGAACCCTTCATAAAAAAAAATCTCGGATAATTTTGATAACAAGATGATGAGGAATTTCACAATCCTATAGAAGAAAATTCCATAGAAGATCATCCTACTGGTCATCCTCCCATAACACCAAAAACTACTTCCCATAGAATTTCAAAACAACCACAGTCATTGGGGGATGCACAACTTCCTCCCTATTAAGAGAGGTAGTTTAAATAGACCCCCTACTCATCCTGGGTTTGATTTCCTAGGAGAACTAAGGAATGTTTGTGTGACGTTTCCAATGTTTTAGGTAATCAATGATGTCCCCATATATGCCAAATCCATTCGATAAATATGCCCGATAAATCTTGGTCAAAAGAAGAAGAATCCCCAAACTATCTAGGTAATTGGCCAATTAGTAGATTTGATTCTTAGGAAAATAATTAAAACCAAATATACAGATCCAATAAGCCCAATAGTCGATGTACACATACACAACACTCTCATTTCAAATACTTCAATCAATTTATGGGTTGTTATCAATGTTATGAGTAACAAAACTATAGAGAGAATTAGATTTCCCAACTTGTATCAAAGTCCTACAATTCTCCAACTAGCTGACTAATCTACCATTAAACTCAAGGGCATACTATAGGATGTAGTGATTGTTGTTGATTCTTGGGAATACTTAGCAAATTTTTTGGTTTTGAAGCCAAAGTCCAACCTTGGGGGCTATTTGTTAATTATAGGTAGGCCATAGTTGGCTACTGCTAATGCCTATATAGGTTATAGATTTGGAGACATGACTATCTCCCACAGGAATTCCACCAAGAAAATTACCTCGTATCCTCCTCGAGTTGTCGATGTGCTTGCCAGTTAGACAATCGACCAACATTCAAAGATAGTCAGGTGGTGGATCGACCAACCCAACAATTGAATATGAGTTGGACGCATAGGTCGTCGAGTCGAGCATCCTTGTTGAGCCAACTTGACAATGTGGATTTGACATAGCCAACTCTAACAATCGACATTTACATGTGGATAAGATCTTCCGGATTCTATGGAAGTTGGTTAGATCTGAAGCTATAAAAAGAAGACCCCTTGGGTCATTATTATCATGGATATTGTGCAATAGATCATGTGAATCAAGATGTTCAACAAGCATTGTGATGTTCTGATCACTGTGCGCTCTGCTTAAGTGTTGTAACGATGTCTTTAGACACCACCCTTTGTCTTCAAAAATTTTGTTCGTCTTCGATTATATGTATTAATGTGTTCTCCATTTCATTTCATTTTCCACCCTATTCCCCAACATGGTATTAGAGTTGAAGGTTTGAAACCTTGACCTGTTATCTACAAACCTTCCCAACTCGGATTTGTTGTGTGATTGAATCTAGGCCAATGGTTTGATGATTGGAATGTATTGAAACAAACTCGTTTCTTTCTAGATATCGAAGATGGTTTCGAAGATTGATCATGTTCTTTTAAATGGATCAAGTTATGAAATATGAACACCACATATGGAAACCCTACTGAACAGAAAATGACTATGGCAGTATACGAAGCTTGTGATTCCAGACCCAACAAACGATCAAGAAAATTCCATTGTTGATGATAAGAAGGATGAGGCTGTAGGGGTCATTAAGACCTACATCTCACGGGAGATTCGATTTCACCTAAGTGGAATTGAATGCCCTCATCAAGTTTGAAAGAAGTTGAAGTTGTTGTTTGACTGAGTTGATGAAATCCATGTCATGTAGTTGGAGGAGAGTTGATCTCTCTCGATCCTCATTATTTTTATAGAATGGAGGACTATTTGGCACGTGTCAAAGAACTCAAGTTGAAATTGGGTGAATGTGGAAAGAAATATCGAAGAAGGATGGAAAACTCATTGGGTTGGTACTGATGAACCTGAGAACACCATTCGATGTGTTCGCGTCAAATTTCTAGACCAACTGGAAAGCACATAAGGAAGATGTTAAGGATTACACCTTTGAATATTTATGTGGTATTTTGATTATTAATCATCAAAGGCTACTTGAAGAAGGAAAGCTTGGTGGTAAACACTAGTCCCACTTTCTCAAGGGAAAGGGAAAGATGGATCCTAGGGATGGATTATGGTTTGATGCCTCTACATAGAAACTTGCATACCATGACCAGAAACCTCAGAGACAGACAAATGTCCCCCAGTGAATTTGAAGGAAGAAGACATGTTAGTACTGCAGAAATATTGTACATGTGGAGAATTTTTTTTATAAGAAGAGAGACGATTTAGAGGAGAACGTTAAACGCCTTGAAGGAGATGTGTTTGTTGTATGCCAACCCATTGATAATTTCACCTTCCAACTTGGAACTTATCAAGCCTTGTTGTCTCATTCAAATCAGAACAAATGGGTAGTTGACTCTGGGTGCACTCATCACATGGCTAAGGATGCCTCATTCATGTGGTTGGATGAAGCTAAGGAGAGGAAAATATATGTTATTGATGATTTCACTCTATATGTTGCTAGTTAGGGTGATGTTTCTTGTCAACATGGGAATATTGTCGATGTCTGTCATGTGCCAAATATTAGTGCCAATCTATTGTCTATTGATCAGTTGACACAAATAGGCAAGATTGTGGAATTTTGGCTAGATTAGTTCTATGTTCATGATTTAAATAAAGGAAACTCGATTTTCATCGACATGATTCTCGACCTGATGGAAAATTTGTATGAGTTCTGTGACATGACTCGAACTGACACTGAACCGTCTACACTTGTTTCTCACATCGACGAGCGAAGTCAAATCTGGCATGAGTGACACAAACATTTGAATTTCCAAAGTCTGCAGGCACTGGAAACTCAGAATGTGGTTGTTCATTTTCCGAAGGTGTTTCCCCATGAAGGAATCTGTAAGGGTTGTGTACTTGGGAAGCATCATCAAGCACCATTTGAATCTCGAAAAGAATGGCGAGCACAAAAACTACTAGAATTGGTTCACAATGATGTCTATTGCATCAATCTACCTTCACTTGCAGGTGCAAGCTATATTATGACTTTCATTGATGATTTCTCTCGCTTTACATGGGTTTACTTTATGAAGAATAAAAACATTGTCTTTGAAAATTTCAAGGAGTTTCAGGCCTTTGCTGAAAAGAAATGTGGTCGACCCATCAAATGCTTGAGATAAAAAAATGGTGGTTAGTATGTCAATCAAACTTTTGAAGAATACTTGTTTTGATCTGGTATTAACTGGAAGTAGTTGATTCCTCACATGCCTCAATAGAATGGTGTCACATAATGCAATAATTGGACGTTATTCGAAATGGATAGATGTATTTTGTAGAATAAGCATCTTCCTCCTCGCTTCTAGGATGGCACGTTGTACTGTCCAAATTATTTTCTCAATTTCATCTTGACTAAAGTTGTTCCTTCCATCATCCCAGTTGAACAATGGTATGGAAAGAATCCTTCAGTCAAAAACCTTTGTGTGTTTGGATGTGTTTCCTGGGATCACATTCTTGATGATTGTAGAAAGAATTTAGATGTAAAGATTCATGCTTTCATCATGATGGGATACTCTAAAGATTCAAAATCCTATCAATTGTTTGATTCTGTCAATTGAAAAATCATTGTCAGACGAAATGTATGGTTTAATGAGAAGTATTTTTTCATCAAGTTCTTGAATGCCTCTTCTGGATTTCTATAGGATGATCCTTTTGATGTTGTCTCTAAAATTTTTTCTTATATTCCATACTTCAGTCCTTCGACTGGATAATCGAACATTCCCCCTATCTTGGCTAGATTTTCGACCTTTGAGTCGACTAGTTTTTCATTCTGTGTCTCAAATGGTCCATCAACTGAATACCCTCCGACTTATGTTCGACCTACTGAAGTGAACTGTAGTTCACCTATTTCTTGTCTACCCAGATGGGATTCCAAGAAAATTGAATCTTTCGTAGCTAATGTTGGAGATGCCTCCTTCAGACGACAAACTCGAAGTCAAAAGCAACGTGCCAGCATTGTCTTAATGATTCATGTACTTGAAAATTCTAACCCTATTACCTACTCATATGTTGAAAGACGACTTGAATGGGAGCAGGCTATGTAGACATAAATTGATTCTTTATCGAAGAATCATAATTGGGACTTAGTTCCCTGACCGGAAGGAAAGAACATTGTGAAGTGTCGATGGGTCTATCAAACCAAATTTACCTCTGAAGGTGTTGTTGAGTGACATAAATCATGCCTAGTTGTGAAGGGATTTCTCAACAAGAAGGAATCAAATACACTACAGCCTTTTCCCTTATCGCAAAGATGAACTTTTCCAACTGATTCTTTCCCTTGCTACTTGTTTTGGATGGAAAATCCATCACATGGATGTGAAGACTTATGGTCTTCATGGAGACCTATCTGAATAAATTTTCATGGAACAACCACATGGTTTTGTGACATATGCAAATTTGGTTTGTCGACTCAATAAGTCACTTTGTGGTTTGAAGTAGGCTCCTCAATCTTGGTATGTTAAGATAGATAGTTTATTTATTTGACTTGGTTTCAAACGTTGTGAATCTGATCACAACGTGTATGTACTCCATACCAATGGAGACACCTTGATTGTTGTTGTATATGTAGATGACTTACTCATTATTGGAAATAACAATGATCTCATACTTATATTGAAGAAACAACTTGTTGAATCCTTTGCCATGACATATCTTGGTACTTTGCATTATTTTTTGGGTCTTTAAGTATTACCACTTTGTGATGGATTTTTCATTTCTCGGTATAAATATGTGATGGATATGTTGACACATTTTAAGATGGTTGATTGCAAGCCATGTTCTAATCTCTTTCAATGTGGAGTTAATCTTACCAAAACATGTCAAACACCCACAATAGATGCTACTCTTTATCGATAATTGGTCGACAGTATTGTTTATCTTACTCATAGTCGATGTGACATTTCCTTTGTTTTTAGTGTGGTTTCTCAGTTTATGAAGGACCCCAAAGAAATCCACTGGAAAAAATCAAACAAATAGTCTGTTATCTCAAAGGTACCACTCATTTTAGTATCAAGTATTATCGCAATTCAGATTTATTGGTTGACTTCATGGAATTTGACTGAGTTGGCAACAATGATGATCAAAAGTCCACTTTTGGCTATTTATTTCTCTATAGAATTGGCTTGTTGGTGTGGTCATGCAATAAACATAAGGTAGTTTCTTTATGGACTACACAAGCAGAGTATCATGGGGTCATTCAAGTAGGTATTGAAGTAGTATGGATTCGCTAAATTTTGGGAGAACCTGGACTTCATGTTCAGACCTCGACTACAATCTACGGTGATAACCATAGTGCCATAGAGGTTGTTGACAATCTTATTTCCCATAGTAAGATGAATCATTTTAAGCTCCATGTTCACTATTTGAGATAGTTGGTTCATGAGAATGTTGTCTCCCTTGAATATTGCAGAACAAAAGATCAGGTTGTTGATATCTTCACCAAACCTTTAGTTAAATCCATATTTATCAAGATCCACATGATGCTTGGGCTTTAGGAAGATATAATTATGGGGGGTTGTCATAATGATGTAATCTCACCTCCTGAATCTCCATAGTTATGTGTTGATGGGGGGTTGTTGGAACATCAAGCATTGATGGTTCATCACACATCTCCTGGGTTCAATCAGTTGAGAGGTCAACCTACATATGGATACAGTCAGTTGGGTAATCAACTAGAACACTACACCAGCCGGTTGAGTAGTCAACATGAATTTTGGTCGGAGAGTTGAAGATAGTTGGGTGGTGTATCAACCAACCCAACAATCAACTACGATTTGGACTCGTAGGGTTTCGGTTCTAGCATCCTTGTCGAGATGACTCGACAACACGGATTTGACGAGTTAAACTCTAACAACCGATGGTTAGATCTTCTAGATTCTATGGAAGTTGGTTAGATCTTTAAGCTATAGAAAACATACCCCTTGGGTCATTATAATCATGGATACTGTGCAATAGATAATATAGATTAAGATGTGCAACATGCACTGTGATGTTCTAATCAAAATGCTCTCTTATTAAGTCTTGTAATGGTGTCTTTAGACACCACCTTTTTCCTTCTAAATTTTTTTTCTGCTTCAATTATCTACAGTACTGTGTTCTCTATTTCATGTCATGTTCCACCCTATTCCCCAACACTAGTACCCACAAGAAAATGATTTGTTGGCTTATCTATATTTACAATTATAATACAAGCCTTTACCTATCTATGCCACAACATAATCCTCTAGTCCACCAATAGAAGTTAGCCTAGGAATGACATTAAACATTAATTATAGGCTAGAGACCATGCAAAAAGAATAATTGATTAAATCTTTGTAGGAAAATAGTGGTGCATTTTCCTAGGAATATATTGATATGAAGGGATTCCACCCTGATCTTTTCACCCACCACATCTACATAAAGGGTGATTCTCAACCCATTCAACAACCCCATCATCAAATGAACCCTACGCTGCATGAGATAGTGAAAGACAACTTACAAAAATTACTTAATATGAATTTCATCTATCTTATCTCTGATAGTCGATGGGTTTTATCACTAGTAAGGTGCATTTTTTTTTACTATACGGAAATAAATAAACCCACTTTAAAATACCATTTTCCTATGCCTTTCATTGATCAATTTCTTGATGCAATGGTAAGAAAGAAGTTATTTTCTTCCCTCGATGAATTTAATGGATACAATCAAATTCAAATAGACCCAAAGGATGAGTATAAGACAACCTTTTCCTACCCATGGGAAACCTGTGTTGACCACATGTTTCCCTTTGGAATCTGTAATGCACTCACCACATTTCAATGGGTTATCCTTAATATATTTTTAGATCTTAAACATTATTGTGTGAAATTATACATGGATGAATTTATGGTATATGGTAACACATTTAAAGGGGATATGGATAAAATTATGAAATTTTTTGTACAATGCGAAGAAAAAAAAAATTCCCTCAGTCATGAGAGATGCCATAATGTTTCTAACATAAGGGATTATACTCAGTCATCATATTTTTCCTACATGTATCAAGGTATATCTACCCAAGATAGAAGTAATTTCAAATCTTCTTGTTCCCAACACTTAGAAGGATGTTTGTCATTTCTTGGGGCATGTTGGTTACTATATCTTCTTTATTGAAAATTTTACTAAGATTGCGTCACCTTTATTTTTATTACCTTCCAAAGATGAAGAATTCTCTCGGACTAATTAGTATTAATTTATTTTTGAAGCCTTAAAAGAAAAGTTTTCAGTAGCACCAGTTTTGAGGGGGTCAAATTGGTCCTTTCCTTTTCATGTATCTATATATGATGTAGATACAATGATTGGAGTAATGTTTGAGAAAAAAGAGGAGCAACGACCTTATGCTATTTAGTTTATCAACAAGAACCTTGCCCCTATAGAATTAAACTATACAGTAAGTTCCTTGTTGTGGTCCATGATATTCATAAATAATGTCATTATATAATTGGCTATCCTATATTTGTGAATAATAACCATATTTCATTCACTATTTGATGAATAAACCTATTACTAATGGTAGGGTAATGAGATGGTTGTTGTTTTTACAAGAATTTATCATCACTATCCTTGATAAACTAGGAAAGAAAAATGTCATTGTTGACTTCCTTTCTAGGCTCACCAATTGATCCAAATTGGATTATTATATTATTTTTAATATATCTCAATACTTTTTGGGTGGAAAAAATGGAGGAATCAACTTGCAGGGCCATTTCGACAGTTGGTCCAAATTTGGATATTTGGGTGCAAAAAACTGTCTGAAATCTTTCAGATCCATTTTGAGGCATCAAATGATACTTTTTTTGGTCCAAACCTTATGGAGGAAGATTCTATAATTTACAAGCCGATAGCTTTCAAATTGTGCAGAACGTTCATCAATCAGAGTTTGTATGAGAAATATATGCCTCTCGCAAGTTGACCTACCATATTGATCATCATGGTGCGAGTGGATGCCACATAAGCCTCCATTACTTAGACATGTGGGACTAGCCATGCAATGGATTTTCTAATAACATTCTAAAAGTTCCAAAACCTTATCACAATTGAGGGATAAGGAAGTAAAAACCCTACCCCTAGATGGCTATCGAGCTATGTTAAATATCATGCCAGCAGGAGGAGAAGTGGTTCGATTATTTTGCATTGTATCTTGTTCCATAGTTGAGAAAAACATATGAGAGTGGTATTCTATGAGCATAATCGAGGAGGGGAGATTCTTTAGCAACCATGAAAGTCATAGGTCAAAGGTAACTCCATAGACAGTGCCTCTTTCTTTGTACTTGCATAATTTATATACTAGAGAAAAGAGAGCAGAGCAACTTCACCTTCTAGCAAGGTTTTCTTCCGTATTGGGTTTCCCAGGTCATATCTTGTGTTTATTTGTGGATGGTGTGATTTTATTTTATTGTTGTCTTTTTTCCGCATTTTATCTATTTCATGCATAAGAAGAAAATCAATAATTAAATATTCTGGAGGTCTAAAGGAAAAATAACCTTAATAGTAAATATTTCAGTATTTTTTAGATATGTTGTGACAAACTGTTCCAGTGGAATATCCACGACAATTTATAGATCACTAATGATGGGGATAGAATCCTTATTGAAGATGTTGTTCTCGATGAATGTTTATTTACATTATCTACTAACACACCATGGTTTGCAGATATTGCTAACTATTTAGTTGCAAGATAGGTTCTAAAACATCTCTCACTGAATGAGTGATAAAGGATCATCTAGCAGAGTGCTATGTACACTTGGGTTTAGGGTCACCTCTTCCACATAGGATCGAATCTCATAATACATTTTTTTGTTAAGAAGATGAGATCCATGACATCCTTAAAGCATGTCATGATGGGCCTTGTGGAGGACACTTCTCTAATAAGATTTTTTCACATAAGTGTTGCATCTAGGATACTATTGTCCTAAAAAAATTTGGAATTCTAAGAAGTATGTGAGAAGCTATGATAGTTATCAAATAATGGAACAACTTGTATAGTCTGATTAGATACAACTAAAAAATCAACTTATGGTAGAGCATTTTGAAAAATGGAATTTAAATTTCATGCGGTCTATCAATCCTCCATCCAAAAACAAAGTACTTCTCTTGGTTTTTATTGATTATGTGACCAAATGGGTTGAGGAAAAATCATTTCCATAAACAACATAATAGGCTATAACTAATTTTCTCTAATATGAGAAAAGTTTTGTTCAATTTGGAGTGCCTCGAGATATTGTCACGAAGCCTGGAAGGATTGGAAACGCCTTTATCTCACTACCAACACCATACGCTTGGTGTTGTTAGCAATTTTGAACATGCCTACTATGTTGGTTTTTAAGAGTGTAACTTATTTATGTCACATTTCTTTAGAAAAAAAAGGATTTGGCACATTTTGTATTCATTTAATGATTTTTCTTTTAAAAATTAATATTAAAAATTTGTTTTTTAGTGTAATATAAATAATTCATATTATTAATTATGTTTAATATGATTTTCTATAAAAAAAAAATAACTTATTTACGTCACATATTTTACATTTTGTATTAATTTAAAGATTTTTATTTTAAGAAAATACTATGGATTTAATTTTTGTGTGTAATATAAATAATGCATATAATGTTAATTTTTAAAGAAATAAAATATTAAACAAGGATTTGGCACATTTTATATTCTTTTAAAAATTAATATTATAATTTTTTTTTAAGTGTAATATAAATAATTCATATCATCAATTATGTTTAATATGATTTCTAGAGAAATAACCTATTTATATCACATATCTTTAAAAAAAGATTTGATACATTTTGTATTAATTTATAAATTTTTATTTTAAAAAAATACTATGGATTTAATTTTTGTGTGTAATATAAATAATGCATATCATTAATTAAATACAATGTTAATTTAAAAAAAAATAAAATATTAAACATTATGTATTATTCCTCTAAATTAAACTTTCCAAAAAATAATTATCAAGAGTTTTGCAACATGAACAATCACTTTTCTAATTTCAATTTTAATTTCACAATTTAATAGTTCACTCACAGTAGGAAACATGCATATTTAAGTAGCAAGTAGGCTGTTAACCTTAGTTGAATTTATTATATAACATGTCTTTTATCTAAGATTTCCTATTTACAACCTTAACAACAATTGTTTATTAAAAAAATAATTTTCAAAGTTTCATTATTGTAGTGGTTATTTGGATTTATTAGTATTTTTTTTTATATAAATTTTTTAATGTAATTATGACCAAATGAATATGTACTTCATCCATATCAATGTCTAAACCAAAATGCATTAGTCAAATATATTTGACATTGTTATCAACTATACAACCAATATTAAGGGTAAATCCAACGACCTTGGTGAGAAACATATTGTCTCCTACATAGCAGGGTTACATTCAACCATGGTGTTAGGGTCCTAACCCGCACATAGGTAGATTAATATATTCAGATGTAATAAAGGTCAATATTAATAAGGCCTTTCAATAAAATAGAATAA
>CBVK0100965748.1:0-18224 GCA_900067695.1 Picea abies | reverse complement strand
TTTCTCTGAAGCACATCCAAAGAATGAAGGCCAAACTTCCTCCCATCCCCATACCTTTCAGTCCCATCACTTTCAACATGACATACGCCTTCCAAGGGTGGACGTGACCAAATTTGATGGCTCGGGCCCCACTGGTTGGGTAACCCAAATGGAACATTATTTCTCTTTATATGGCATTACCGATGACTTGGCCAAACTCCGGTATGGTGTTCTCCATCTAGATCAAGAACATTGGCAATGGTGGCAATGGAGAAAAACTTCTCGTCAAGGGTACATTGCTTGGACCCAATTTGTGACTGAGCTTTATGAATGCTTTGACACGGACACCAACCATTTGGGTCGTTTGACAAAGTTGAAGCAATCTGGAATAGTAGAAGACTTCATAGCTGCCTTTGAATGCCTGGCTTTTCAAATAGAGGGCATGACTGATGCTTTCTTTCGAGAATGTTTTATTAGTGGCCTCAAGGAGGAGATTCGGGCCCATGTCCTCATGGCTCGCCCCTCGACTTGGGTGGAAGCTACTAAAAGAGCTAAAGAAGCACAACAGGTGGTATCATGTCAAAACCGAAAACCCTCCTTTATCCCCTACCCTAAACCCGTCACTCACCCTACTCCATCCGCCCCATTAAAAATCCAAAAATTGACCAGGGCTGAAATGGCTGAACACCAACTCAAAGGCCTTTGTTATAATTTTGATGACAAAACTTTCCCAGGCCACAAGTGTAAGGAACAAAATCTTTTTATGGCCATCTCTGAGGACATTTCAGAAGAGGATGTTGAAACTCCCCTTGTGTCTGAGTCACCTGAAATCACTGACATAACCCCTCCCTCAGACCCTCACGAAGTAGAACCCATCATTTCCCTCAATGCTCTCACTAGTTTTTCCACTCCCCAAACCCTCAAGTTAATCGGTTACATCAAGCATCGAAAGGTCATCATTCTGGTTGATAGTGGAAGCACCCATAATTTTATTCATCACCGCATTGCCCAAGAAACTCATTGCTACATCCATGTTGTCAATAATTTCCAAATCATGATTGCCAATGGTGGTTCCATGAAATGTGGAGGGCACTGTGAAAATGTGTGTCTCCAAATCAGTGACTACCACCTAAAATCCCACATGTTTTCTATCAACATGGGTGGTTGTGACATTGTGTTGGGTGTTGACTGGCTAAGAACTTTGGGTCCCATTCTCGTGGATTTTAAGGCATTAACCATGCAATTCGACTAGGAAGGCCACCAATATAAATTCCAAGGCATCATTGTTGGTTCACCTGAGGTCATTAGTTCCCATCGCATGGAAAAGCTGCTAAAAAAAGGTCATTCTAGTGTCATTGCCCAACTCCATGCCATTCAAGCAACATAAACACCCTTGGTGCCGCATGACCTCCAAGCTCTCCTTTCTAAACATCAAAGGGTATTTTCCACTCCCCAAGGCCTCCCTCCTTCCCATGGTGTTCATGATCATTCCATTCCCCTTGTACCCAGAAGCCTTCCTCCCAATATCCATCCATATCGCCACCCCTTCTCACAAAAAAATGAAATTGAGAAAATGGTCCAGGAACTCTTTAATGCAGGCGTTATCTGCCCTAGTACGAGCCCTTACTCTTCTCCTTTATTAATGGTCCTGAAGAAAGAAGGTTCTTGGAGAATGTGTCCTGACTTCCGTACCCTCGACAAACTGACCATTAAAGACAAATTCCCCATTCCTGTCATTGATGACCTCCTGGATGAATTGAGTGGCGCCCAATTCTTTACCAAACTTGATCTTCGCTCAGGCTATCACCAGATATGTATGAGAGAGGTAGACATTCCCAAGATGACCTTTCGCACTCATGAGGGCCACTATGAGTTTTTGGTCATGCCCTTTGGCTTGTGTAATGCTCCCTCCACCTTCCAAAGCCTCATGAATCATGTCTTCCATCCCTTTCTCTGTCATTTTGTCTTAGTTTTCTTTGATGATATCCTCATCTATAGAAAAACCTAGACCGACCATCTTACTCATGTGGATCAAGTTCTCCATCTCCTCTCCCAGCACCAACTTTTCCTGAAACAGTCCAAATGTTCTTTTGGTGCCTCAGAAGTAGAATACTTGGGTCATCTGGTTGGCAAGGATGGCATCCGGGTGGATCCAAAAAAGATTGAAGTTATGCAAGATTGGCCGCACCCAAAGACTCTCAAAATCTTGTGTGGATTTCTAGGCTTAACAGGGTATTATCGCAAGTTTGTTAAGAACTATGGAAAGATTGCAGGACCTCTCACTACTCTACTAAAAAAGAACTCTTTCACTTGGACTCCAGCCACTGCTCAAGCTTTTCAAACCTTGAAGATGGCCATGTGCACCACTTCGGTTCTGGTCCTTCCTGATTTCACAAAGACCTTTGTGTTGGAATGTGACGCCTCGGGGAAAGGAATTGACACTGTCCTTATGCAAGAGGGTCGACCTTTGGCCTTCACCAGCAAGCAACTATCTGAAAGCAATCTAGGCAAACCCATTTATGAAAAGGAAATGTTGGCTATTTTCAATGCCGTTGAGTTGTGGCGCCCTTATCTCTTGGGGAAACACTTCCAAATCAAGATCGACAATCAAAGCCTCAAGTACTTTATGGAGCAATGCATTTCCTCCCAGGAGCAACAAAAATGGGTGACTAAGCTCTTTGGTTATGATTATGAGATCATTTACAAAAAGGGCAAAGACAATGTAGTGGCGGATGCACTGTCCTAAAAATATGAAGAAGAAGGATCCCTTTTTTCTCTTTCCTTCATTGTACCCGATTGGCTCCAAGCTGTGCGACAGGAATGGTTTCAAGACCCAAAAAATTCTCATTTGATCCATCAATTGCAGAGCAAGGCTCAAGCTCCCCCAGGGTACTCTTGGCTACAGGATGAGCTTCGATACAAAGGTCGTTTGTATTTAAGTAAACAATCAAAGATTAAATCCACGGTACTTTATGAGCTTCATGCTACACCCACAGCGGGGCACTCAGGGTTCACCAAAACATATGACAGAGTCAAACATTCTTTTTTTTGGGATGGTATGAAACATGACATCCGTAATTTTGTAGCTGAATGTGAGGTGTGTCAACACAATAAGGGAGAAACAGTCAAATCTCCGAGCACACTACAACCACTTCCGATTCCACCGGCGATTTGGAAGGATATCTCTATGGACTTTATTACCGGCTTACCCAAATCAGGGAATGAATCAGTCATAATGGTGGTTTTGGATCGCCTTTCCAAGTATTCTCATTTATGTGCTCTTCAACACCCATTTACTACATCCACGGTGGCTCAACTTTTCATGGTACAGGTCTTCAAGCTTCATGGCATGCCGCACTCTATTGTTTCTGATCGTGACCCAACTTTCACAAGAAATTTTTGGCAAGAATTGTTTAAGCTCCAGGGCACCCAATTGCATCTCAACACAGCTTATCATCCCTAGACTGATGGTCAAATGGAAGTTGTCAACAAGTGTTTGGAAACATATCTGAGGTGTTTTGCTTCTGAAAAACAACATCAGTGGGTTCAATGGCTACCCCTAGCCGAATGGTGGTACAACACTTCCTACCATATAGCTACTCACATGACTCCTTTTGAAGCAGTATATGGACATAAGCCACCTTCAGTTCTCTCATACTTACCGGGTACCTCGAAGGTCCAGGCAGTTGACCAAACACTTACAGTTCGAGACAATATTCTTCGTACCCTTAAAGAGAACTTGGTCATGGCAAAAAATTGCATGAAGCAATAAGCAAATCAAGGTCACTCTAAACGTCAATTTGCAGAAGAGGATCAGGTGTTTCTGCGACTGCAACCATACAAGCAAACTTCCCTTAAGGTCGAGCATTGTCAGAAGCTAGCGCCCAAATTTTATGGTCCTTATACAGTTCTCAAACGTGTGGGACAAGTCGCATATCAGTTATCTTTTCCCAGTCAGTCGAAGCTACATCCAGTTTTCCATGTTTCATGCTTAAAGAAGGTGATTGAAACTCGGTGCCAAGTTCAAACCAACCTTCCTGAGTTAGATGAAGAAGGATCGATTTGGCTACAGCTAGAAGCAGTTTTGGACCAGTGTGAACGTCCCCTGCGTCAACGAACCATCAAGGAAGTGCTAGTCCAGTGGAAAGATACGAATCTAGCAGATGCCACTTGGGAACCAGCTACCATTCTACAATAGTTTCCTCATCTCAAGCCTTGAGGACAAGGTTGTTTTTAAGGGGGTGGACATGTTAGGGTCCTAACCCACACATAGGTAGATTAATATATTCAAATGTAATAAAGGTCAATATTAATAAGGCCTTTCAATAAAATAGAATAAGGCAGATGTAAGAAGACCTAATAGAAGATTCCGCTTCTAGAAGGATCTTCCTCTAGATGCTTCTCTTGATAGATATTTTGTATAAATAAGGGCCGAGGGTATGAAAACCCTAGCTTGGAGATTATTGTAACGTAGCGCTGCTCGATTGGAGGTTGCCCCCTCGAAGAGGCCTGTGAACATTGCTTTTTGAATCAAAGTGCTATTTCTATTGCTGTTCTTATATCATTTATGTGTTATTGTGGAGATTATGCTGGATATTTTACTGTTATTCTGCCATTTCTAGCATTTTATTTCTGTTTTGCATATTTTATATATATGGTATCTTGCACATGGCCACCTATAGTTAACTATCGTAAACTATAGTGAATTGTATTTTTGATTGGTCATTATGTTAGGTGTTAGTAGCCAATTAGTGGGGTAATATCAATCATGGGAAACTATATGCAATAATGGGTAATCAAGGTCAATCATGATCATCCATAGCCAACTATTGCCAATCAAAGTCAAACATCAATATTTGGATTAGGGTAGGGAATTATATGGATAGTCGTGTCAACCTTTGACATAATAGGGATACATTCAACCATGGAGGCCTATAGTGAACCATGGTAAATGATATCAACCATATTTGTTAGTGGTTTTATTTTAGGGATTCAACCATGATATACCAAGGTCAAATATGGTTAACCATAGTCAATCATCATTACTAGTTAAGGGGTTAGTGTGTTATTAGCATCAATGATTGGCATATTAGGGCTATATTTAACCACATAAACCTATGTGATAACTATTAGAAGAATTAATTCAAGGAAAATCACATACCAAATTCCAAATTTGATTTCACAACTTAAGAAAAAAAATTACATTTGAGTATGTAAATTTTCACAATTAATAATAATGTGTTAAACTATTTAGAAATAAACTATGTGTAGGTTTATGAAATGTCCATAAACCTACACACACTTTATTTCTAGAAAGTTTAACAAATTAAATTTGGTTAAATAATTTATAATAAACTTATATGTGTTATATCAAGATTTGCCTCACCATTGTTATCTTGCACAAAGGGCCTTTTCCCATTTCCCTATGCAGACTTGTCATCCTTTTTTGATGAATCCAAAGATAAAAATACATATTTTTCCACATATACACACCCTATATACTATACAACATGCTTATACACAGGTTGCTCCACTACAACCCGTGTACATCAGGATTTGTGCAAAAAATAAAAAAATGAAGTCGAGTTTCCATGTCACAATGGGACATCTTTGATCCTTGGTCTTCCATATACTGGAAACGTTCCGACTCAGCCCTTCAATTGAATTTTGAAGGCTATAAGAACACAATTCTGAGCTATGGAAAAGTGGAGAAAGCATTCAACTTTGAGAGCAAAGTTACTCTAGAGAAATTACTTCATATTGAGTCTGCATCCCTTTGTCCCTCAAATATGAACACATTGTTCAGCCCCCAAGCTCTTTCCCTATTGCTGAGAGAACCGGATTGTCTCTTTCCTATGAGCTTTCCTTTGGTGGAGGATTGAAGTGGTGGAGGCCCAGTTGGAAGGAACTTGGTTTTTTGGTTTCGAACCATGCTGACACGGAAGTCTGTAATGTTTTCGCTTCTGCTGATCATTTATTAATAGAAATACTCCTTTCCTATCCAATTGGTATCATGCAAATATATGATTATTATCCATGGACATATTTGTAATGTTTATTAATGGATTATGCTATCTAATGTGCTAACCCCTTTACACTATCACTATATACTTGCTCTGCTTGTTTCTTGAGAACTTGTTGTAGGTACAAAGCTTTGGGTCAAAGTGCTCAATGGTGGAACATCATCAAACGTTGGAACGAGGTAGGTTTATTTCTTATCTCACTTGCACATTGGTTTATATAATATATGTTGGAATTGAGTAGATTTCTGTAGTCATACCTGTCTATTGTGGTTTACCTTGGCCATAGAGAGTTTTTCCCTCGTAACAGAATTGGCAAATCCACTGGGGAGAGATCTCCTTTCTAAGGGTTGAAGTAATTTTTCTCCTTGCATTTATCTTTTTCCTTTGTGGTTCTTGACATATCATTGCTTGACAGATTCTGTTCACTCTGGGTCTGAGTTTTCAGCCTTTCTACCCTTGCCTGGCTTTGTTTTAAAGCCTGTATGCGCTCTATTGCCTTGATAGTCATGTACACTTGCGTGTTGTCTCACTACAAGCTGCGTATATATGCTTTGTTTCCATGAACAGTCGTGTACACCTTATTTCCTTTCTTGGTTGCTTGGTTTGGCGGTTGTTGTGTAGGATTTGATGATTGTTGAGCCTTCTTATTTCTCTGTAGTGCCTGTTGAGATTCTCTGGGTTGACAGGAAACCCCGTTTGGAATTGAATTTTTGGGCATAGTCTTTCTCATCATTTTTCATTTTTGATTTGTCCTTGAACTCTGGGTTGTTGCTTGGCTTCTTGGTATTCTTCTTGAGTTATTTCATTGATACACAGTAGGATTTATATATCGGGTTGCTTATTAGTCCATGCATTTTCTTTTTAGTATATTGAATATACAAAAAAATAGGCATTTTACATTGCTTGGCATTTTTTTCTTTTGAATCTTTATCATTAGCTTAGTGCATTTAGTGAAAGATTGCATTTTTCTTCTGAATTGCAGAGATGAAATTGAAAATTGCATTGTTTGATATGCATATCATTCATTGAAAAGTTAAGATTATACTTTGCATTATATTCATATTCATTTTCTTGCATAGTCATAATATCACGAGTTTCACTTCCATACCTTTTTGAGTAATCACGACCAATAAAATTTACGCTTTAAACTAAAATCAATTAGTCACGATTTTATTTTTAGGGTGCACAAACTAGTCTAGGATTTAGTGCCTTCAGATAGGATTTTGTGAGTAAAATTCTCCATGGAAATTAAATCAACATGTCTGTCTGAGACAGGGAGATGAGAATTCCATTGTATAATTGGTAAGATCAGGAGGCTCCACTCACACTAGAGTTAATCATGAGGTCACACGAATTTATTTGAAGGGATAAACCCTGGATACTCGCCTAGTGTCAGAGATATTTTTGTGGATTTATTTGTATTTGGGGATCTTGATAGTACCCATACCTCTGTGAGAGGTGGTGCTTTCAAGATTTTGGGCTTTTCTACTCTGCCCATACGGTAATCCAGACTTAGGATTGATCGTTTGTGAATCAGTTATATAGTGGTTTATTAGTTTCTTGACTTAGGTATCTCATAGGCTACTTGTAGGGGTTATTTTTCTTGTACCCTGAGTCAGTGATGGGTCAGACAACACACAACCTTTATGGAGGATTACCTCTCCAGGGGGATCTGACTGACTAGTTGTTAAGCCCATGAGGGCCCCTATAACTGATTATGTTACCTCCAAACTTTAGTGGGGAGTCTCAGGTCCCTCTTGGACGAGACATACCTTCTTTAGCGAGGGAGGCCACTCAACCACTTTAGCCCGTTTACATGCATATTGGTCGTTTGACTTTTTGGTATGATATTTGACTACTAGTTGGCCTTAGAAGTCTCTTTTGGGTGTCATCATCATGGATAGTGGAGTTTCTTTTTCTCCCTCATTGACTGCTACCCATCCCATGATGCCTACTCATTTCATGGGGACGTATCCTTCCTCTTTTTACAATGGTATGCATAACTACAACACTCAGTCCGCACCTTGGGTCTCTAGTAAGTTTTCTGTTGATACGCCTTCAATCGTGCAATCCTTTCCCTAGTCCACATATATGAATCCTAGCGTTGGATCTGTGGGCATCATGGCTTCGATACCTACTTATTCGTTTGATATGATTTGTGTCCCCATGGGGGGTTGGAACCTTCCCCCTTGTGGATCCAATGCTTGCTATTCTCTTCTAGGGGCCAGTGATCAGATGGGGACTTATCCCACTTATTATGCCCCATCCACACATCTGTCATCTGCCATGTCGATTCCTTCGAACACCTTTTCCATGACAGGCCTTCAAATACCTCTAGGTATTTCGTATGGGGAAAATCAATTTTATGGTTCGAGCTACCCTATTTATGGGACCCCTTCACAAGGGGGAAACATATATCATCACTCAAATAATTCTTATCCGATCTCGGTCCCTTCGCAAGCCTTAATGATGATGCCCATCCAAACCTCTTCAAACCATTTTAGTGCAAGCTACCATCCTTCTGGGCAAGGACAGGGGGTATACTAGGATTCTTCCTGGACTGGAATGTTTCAAAACCAATCTTTCCCCGGACCTTAGCATCAAATGCCATAATCTACTGCTAGCCCAATAATTATCAGTCACATTGGTGCTCCATCACCAACCTCTACCAATCATGTCGGAGATGGGTCCATATTTTCTACAAATTATGTCGACAACTCGCACCCAACCTCTACCAATTATGTTGGGGGCACCATCCTATTCACCCCAAATCATATTTGTGTCACATCTCCAAACTCTATTCATCATGAAGGATAAGATTCTCTTCCCTCTCCCAGTCATGACGGGAGCCTATCACCAACCGTCATAAACAATGTTGGGGGCATCGAGAAGCCTAGACATCTCTGATGTAAGACTAAATTCCTTTGCAGGACTTGTGAAGGAGGTCACCTTGCTCGTTTGTGTCTGGCCACTACCGGGATACCGAAAGTGTGGGGCTCACCCAAGAGCCCTTCAGATTCAAAGGCATCCATGGTCTCTCCTCACACCACTTCTCCTTTGATTGTCTTGGTGGTTCCATTGCCACAATACCCTCCCGACCTCACCCCCTTTGTTGAGGGTGAAGTGTCTCTTGTCCCTGTTAATATGCATCCTCTTCAACCTATAATTGAAGAAGTGGTCACACCAGTGCAATCTTTGGTCAATCCTACTCTCCCTAAAGCGAGTGATGCGTCCTTCATTCACATCATCAACATTCCTAATCCTACTCCATCTAAATGAGAGAGATTGATTAATCCCCCAAATGCTCTCCCTCCAAGTCCTAACAAGGTTCCCTTCGATTGGGACAACATGATGGGGCATCCCATACCCCCACATATTTGTTTTCCAACAAGAGACATTATTCGAGCCATCACAAAGACTATATACTCTGTTAGCACTTTCTCCCCCTTGACTTGGAGAGCTTTGGGTTTTGCCAAGCTTTTGTCAGCTATCCTTAAGATAATGACCTTCTGTAGAAGACTGGTATGGGAGCCTTGGCCTCCTCCTTTACATGCTGATTAGAACAACAAAAACGAGTCTTAGTTAATCTATTTTCCGACTCGTATAAAAACCAAAAATATTTCCAAGTGATTTGTCCCTTTCACACTCGTTAAATTGTATTTTAAAGGTCATGAGTCTTAGTTAATCTCTTTTATGACTCGTTACCAAAAATAGAAAATATAGTTGAGTGAACTTGTCTTTTTCACACTGGTAAATTGGATTTGAAAAGATGTCTATTTGGCACAAGTTTACCCCTTTTTCACACCAAGTAGACTAGAAGACATAAAAAAGGACATTTTTCGACGTTAAGTTGTGATTGTATCTCATACCCTTGCTTGCAGTATTGAGCCTTTAGCCGGTTCTCGCTTTGCATTATAAACCGTTTCCTAAGAAATTTTTGCATCCTCAACCAAGCAGAGCCTTATTTATATCCTTCACAATTTGACACCCTATACCCTGGAGGGAACATCACCCCAAGTGTCCATCTCCCGCATGCATTTCCTTGCATTGAGCATAGGTACGTTCCACTGCTGGAACTAGTTTTGCTTACTTGCGACACTCGTTTCCTCCTCTATATCATAGCATTCATTTGTTATGAAAAAACAAAAAAAAGAAGGGTGGAAAGAGAGTACTATATTATAATTGGCAGCAATCGTGTCACCTTTGAACAGAGCACAAAGTTATTGAATCTTTGTGTCATCATAATTTTGGGTTTAGCATGGCCTTAGGAAGCTGATCTCATTACATAGTTTTCTCTATCGACTAGTTACTCTTCCAGTCCCTATAGAGAACATTATTGATGCCTCCTGCATCTAATTGTCACATCATTTGAGTCTATGCTTCCGGAGTCCACCATATGTCTCATGCTCTTGTTCAAAGGAAGTCTATCAACCTGTGTCGGCCATTCCTCAAAACTCTTGACTTTTCATGTCGGCCATACCCTCAATTTTTCTCAGAATCATATGATAGTATAGTCTTATCATGCCCCTTGGCCCTACTTTCATCATTGGTAGGTCACCTTGAACCCAAAAATTGACATTTCAACATTGGTCGTTGACTGGGTGGTTTCCCTTGTGCTCGACAACAAGACATCTATTCACACTTTGGGATTCATGTAGTGTCTTGGATGCCATTATCCTTATTGGTGGTTTTCTTGCCTTTTTCAACAGTTTTCATCATTGGTTGCTATTCATAGGGTCTTTTTCGTGTACCGCTTGCATTTAGCACACGTAAAAGACACACAGGGTAGTTGGTTCGTGAACATGTTCTTTGTCCGATCCCCACCAAATTATGAAGCTCCTACTTTACTCCTCGTGCTGACTAATGAGAGATGCCTTAGTTCTCTCCTTTCAGTGAGTCTCTTTCCATCGACTTCAACTCATTTATTCTAGATATGGGACCTATAGTTTTATGAGTACCTTGAGACTTGCAGTCATTAGTGGCAGGTTCTCTCGCCATTGACAGATGAGAATACATCAATGTCTCCTAATCAATGGATTCCTCAAGTGTTCAACATCAACTCCTTTATTCACACTTGTAGGAATGCACTCGGTGCCTTGATACCTACTTTCATTATTGGTAGGTTGTCTCGCGTTTGTTAACGGTATACCTCAATGACTAGTAATCAAACGATGTCTCATTGTGTTCAACCTCAACTCCTTTATTCACATGATGTAGACTTGCACCTTTGGCGGATGTGTAGAAGACTTGAAGACATCACTATGTGGCCGCCACTTTCCTAAGCGGTTGCTTTCTTTTCATTGGTCCAAAACCTATTTGACTACAATAATCATGGGACATCAAATTATACTCCATCGAATACATATATCTTCAGATTGGTTTTGAGACTGTTTCTACTGGGCCTTGTTCATGATTATGACATCTTTGGAATATAACCGCATTTGTATTTTCCTATTCATGGCCACAAATACATATTTGGTATATTTTCCACATGGATCTGCATTGTATTCTATGGGCAACCATGTACGTAAAGTCAACACAGAATGTAATGAGCAACTAGTCTTTCTAGCTGGGTTTACACCACTCCACTTCTGGGTTATTTATAATGTATTTCAACCATCAAAGATACTCCTATGATCTCACACATTAGGGGGCATCTGTTATAGAAATATTTTCCTTACCATTGTTGTCTTGCACAGAGGGACTTTTTCCATTTCCCTATGCAGACTTGTTATCCCTTTTGATGAATCCAGAGCTAAAAATACATATTTTTCCACATATACGTGCCATATCTACTATACAACATGTGTATATGCAAGCTGCTCCACTACAACCCACGTACATCAGGATTTGCGCCAGAAAATACAAAAATGAAGTTGGGTTTCCATGTCACAACAGGAGATCTCTGATCCTTGGCCTTCCATATACTGGAAACACTCCGACTCGGCCCTTCAGTTGCATTTTGAAGGCTATAAGAACACAATTCCGAGCTATGGTAAAGAGGATAAAGCATTCAACTTTGAGAGAAAAGTTATCTGGAGAAATTACTTCATATCGAGTCTGCATCCCTTTGTCCCTCAAGTTTGAACATAGTGTTCAAACCCCGAGCTCTTTCCCTATTGTTGAGACAACCTCATTGTCTCTTTCCTATGAGCTTGCCTTTGGTGGAAGATTGAAGTGGTGGAGGCCCAGTTGGAAGGAACCTGGTTTCTTGGTTTCGAACCGTGCCGACACTAAAGTCTGTAATGTTTTCGCTTCTACTGATCATTTATTAATAGAAATACTCCTTTCCCGTCCAATTGGTATCATTCAAATATATGATTATTACCCATGGGCATATTTGTAATGTGCATTAATGTATTATGCTTATCTAATGTGTTAACCCCTTTACATTATCACTATATACTTGCTCTGCTTGTTTATTGAGAACTAGTTGCAGGTACAAAGCTTTGGGTCAAAGTGCTCAACGGTGGAACATCATCAAACGTTGGAACGAGGTATGCTTCTTTCTTATCTCACTTGCACATTGGTTTATATAGTATATGTTGGAATTGAGTAGATTTCTGCAGTCATACCTGTCTGTTGTGGTTTACCCTGGCCATAGATATTTTTTCCCTCGTAACAATATGGACATAGTTTTTGACACTATTGTGATGAAATTAATATGAAAAGTTATCCATATCAATTTCCACACCAAAATGTGTTGCAAAAAGCTTTTGTTGATGCTAATATAAAATCTATACATTTCTTTGCCTTCGAAGTAGTTGCATTTATAATGTTGATGCTATTGTCCATGTAAATATGTACTCAATAAACAACATAAACACAACCATATTAATGTATATTCGTCTCACGAAAGAGAATTTCAAGGTGACATTTATGGGGAAGAACATTTTTTACTCTATTTTGGTCGTAGATCACTCAAAAGCTTGGAATGACTTATTGGAGCAAAGTAATGTATTTGACATGTCAAATTGTACAATAACATATACTAT
Organism: Picea abies; assembly: GCA_900067695.1. Taxonomy (NCBI): domain Eukaryota; kingdom Viridiplantae; phylum Streptophyta; class Pinopsida; order Pinales; family Pinaceae; genus Picea; species Picea abies. The sequence goes on along the minus strand of CBVK0100965748.1, from coordinate 5,227 downwards.
ATTGTTTACCATTTTATAAGTTCTAACTATGTAATTAGTTTTAAGTTTAAATTAATATAATTTGTGGTGTTAATGTGGCATGGGGTTTATAGCTTCCCATGATAAGATTAAAAATGTGAAAAAGACTAAATAAACAAATTTAGTTTCATGGTGATAAAAATAAGAACTTCTCAAAACTCTACTTATTAAAATGATATAACTTAGATATAATAATAACTAAGTACAAATCCATCTTAACTTCAAATATATTAAGTATCACGAAACAAAAAACACCATTGTGTAAACCTCCTAATACTTCAAAATTTCAAGATTAAAATTAATTAAAAAAAAAATTTAATTTATATTTATTCTTTGAAAATTACATATAGATGACAAATTTGCTTTCATATTATTTTATTAACATTACCAATTTACAAAATCTCATTCACCCTATAGTATAAAAGTATAAAAATTCCTTTGAAGATACTCCTTGAATGGTATATTTTCATTGTATTCCAAATACTTCATATAGTTCCTAATAAATTATTAGGTGTCATTTTAATGGCCTCATTTTGATGATCCCTTTTTCTAGAAAATGTGAATCAATTTCATAGTTCAATAACTACAATAGTATTTTTTATTTTGATGGATACTATAGTAACTTTTTAGTTAAGTATTGTAACCATTGATTATCGTATTATTAGAGAAATAACTTTGGTTAAAATGATTATTATGTAAAAATCAATACACTTAATATTTTATGTTAATGGTTTTTCTTTAACTTAATTGAATTTATTATTTAAAAAAAATAAAAATTGTATGATAAATGATTAAATACTATACAATTTTCCTATTAAAATCAAAACATAGAAATTAAAATCTAAAATACAGAAATTTGATAAACTGTATAGTCATTATGCTATGTTTATGTTTAGTATAATATAAAATAAACTAATATTTATTAAATCAAATTTTCATCATGTAATTTACAAATGAAAAATATTACCATTGAAATTAAATAAGTCAAATACAACCTAATCACAATCATAACACCATGTCGTTTCCAACGGCTTCATAATTATATTTTACAATGAGTTTATAATTAAGTTAGAGGTGGAACCTAAGCATAGAAAATAATGTGTATCCATCAAATAATAAGAGAATCAAATTCGTTGTGAAATCCTCAAGGGCATGGGTTCATATGTTACAAAAGTGCTCAAGCCGAAGAATGTGTATTCATGAAGTAATAAGATAATCAAATTCGTTATGAAATCCTCAAGGGAATGGGTTCATATGTTACAAAAGTGCTTCACGACTTCAGGTAGCTTGCAACGGTTCATACTTCTATCAATAAACTTTATAAGTTAAAGGTGGACCCCTAATTATAAAATTAGGGACACTTAAATAACACAGAAAATAATACTAACGACATAAATAAAATATTTTATTTTAAAATGATATTAACATAAATATTGAGGGTTATTAGTAATACTATTTGAAGTATTATATGGTAGAAAGAGTGATATACTAGTGAGCTAGCATAACCTGATAGACAGAGTAGTGGAAGGCTGTCCAAGATAGGCATAAAAGTTATGCAGACAAAGGTAGAACGTACAGAGAATTCAAAGTGGGCGAGCATTTCATTTGTAAAGTAAAGGTTGAGAAAAGTTCGATGAAATTGGGAATTTTCCCAAACCTGGCAACAAGATATTGTGGACGATTCAAAATCCTAGAGATGATTGGTCTTGTTACATACATGCTTGTACTATCTACATCCACGTGTATTCATAATGTATTCCATATGTCTTTGCTTAAAACGTATGTACCTGATGCTAATCATGTAATTGCTTGGAATATGATCTAGGTGGAGCATGAGGGTAACTTCCAGGTCCAACCATTGTGCACATTTGACATGAAGGTTAAGGTTCTCTAGAATCAAGCCATCTAGCTAGTAAAATTAGTTCTTTGAGTGCCATGTGTCAAAAAGGGCACATGCATATTTAATTGAGGATTTTAGTGCAATTTCATTCCATTCTTCCATTCCATGATTCTTACCATTTCCTGGAGAGGGGGATGAGGAGAGCCATTGTAACCTGGTAGCATTGTAACCCTATAAATCCTTGGTGGTTTGAGTTTTGAATAAATAGGTTGTTAGGCCTGTAGACCATTCTCCTTGAGTGAGAGAGTTGTGGGAATAGGTTTTCCCATGTGTTGGCCTAGTGGGTGCATGTAACTCTTTGAGAGTAGCCTTGTGTTCAAAGTTCCATAAATCTCCGAGACTTCCTGGTTGGCCTGTTGTTGAAGACCTAGAAGGGAAGAGGTATAGCCAAAGGACTATGGAGCAGTGAAAGGGTACACTTCCTGGGGTGGGACAATCTATGGGGAACGAGAGGCTATGAGGTGAGATTGTTGTTGGAGTTGGTGCCATTGGCCTTATCCTAGGTTGTGTATTGTTGAACCTTAGTTTGACTTGGGTAGCCTTTTCCCTGATGGAGTCATAACCCCAACTTGGGAGTGATTTGCTCTTGAGAGTGAATGAACAACATAGTCTATGGATGGGAGGAACATATGAGGTCTGCATCCATTTGGTGTTTTTCATTAAAATATGAGTGTTCTTTTATTTGTTTATGGTGATTATTGTGTGGTTATTTATGTTAATTTTTTTATTCTATAATTGTATATAATTATGCATGGATTGCATGTTATTAGGAATGCATGAGTGTTCATATACAAGGTATGATAATTAATTATTGGTACATTAGAGAATTAATGGGTTGAATTGAGGATAATTCGAAAATTCAGTCAGTCAGAAGTCGAGTTTTTAGTGAAATATGCCTAGAATTGAATCTGAGATGTGTTACAATGTGGCAAAGTAAAAGCATTTGAATTCAAAATAATATTGTCGAATTATAAAGTATGATTTTTTTTAATTGAAAATTATATTAAATAGTATTACTTTAACCACAATCTACTCTATCTACGTTTGTATATTTAAAGACTAAATAGAATAATTAATTAAATATTAATGACTTAATTCATGTTTAAGAACTAAATATAATAATTAATTAATTATTAATGACTTAATTCCATGTTGTAACTTACCATTTATGTCTTGAATATAATATAGGTTAATTAGAACGGGAATAATACTTCTCTTCGATTTTGAATCTGTCGTTCCGAATGAGAATAATATTTCTCTTTGGTTTTTACCTTTTTTACCAGAATAATTTAAGTGAGTCACTTTTTACTTTGATTATAATCTATTAACGTGTGAAAATTAAAAAAAATTATATTATTTATGAAACTTTATATATATATATATATATATTAAGTTTCATAAGTAAAAGTTGATTTGAGAGATAACAATTAATATCATTATTATCAATTACAAAAAAATCATTTTAAAAGTCAATCCAAAATAATAATTGTTACATTTTTTCTCTTCTTTTCAATATGAACACTCCACCACCTATTTCAAAAACTTAGCCTAACAAGGGGAGGCCCCCAAAAATCACCCTAGAGATCCTTTGCGACTATATGGAATCAGTAGAAAAAATGAGAGAAGAGAGAGATGTCAAAAGCCAAATAGAGTTAGACTCATTAGAAAAAAGGAGTGAAGAAAGAGACATAAAACTCCAAATAGAGGTAGAGGCAATGATTGATAAAAAACTTAGACTCTTCAAAGATACCATTCAAACTCAAATAGAGGATATATTCTTAGGGTTCAAGAGTGAATTGCAGACAATGAAGGATAGGATTCAAGAAATGGAAAAACATAAACAATCAACCCAAGAAGAAGAGGTTGAAGAAAATCACAACTTGAGAGATAGGATTAAAGAGTTAGAAGAAAAACTAACCAACAATTTGACCCTCATTAATATGGAAAACAAATTGGATATCAAACCCATCAAAGAGGAAATGAATAAGCTAATCGAACTGGACCATGAGCATAACAAAAGAGCCTTGAACCTCATAATTTTTGGTATAAAATAACAAAAAGAGGAGGATATGCTAGCAATAGTAAAAGAAGAATTAAATAATAAATCACAAATTGATACAACTTACCTCATAGAAGCAAAGAGGCTAGGAAAAATAATTGATCACAAAGATAGGTTGATCTATGTCAAAGTAAGTTGTAATGACCATAAATATATCATACTTAGTAAATCTTCGAGCTTAAAAGGGTCAAGAATATTTATAAAAGAAGACCTCATTCCCGAAGACCAAGTTGAATTAAGGAAGGAAGTTCAAAAGGTAAAAGAAGCCAGGAAAGAAGGAAAATGGGAAATGATTAGAAATCAAAAAGCTATTGTTAGGGATAGAGACCGGAAGGATAATAATAAATACGAATTTGGGACACTTGAGATCCTTTTTTTGAACTGTCGTGGCTTTCCATGGCACAAAGGTCCTATGATAAGTTGGATCCCGAGTGATATTTATATTATTTGTCTAGTTGAAACTTGGGAGCATGATGAGTCTAAGGTTCCTAACATAGAAGGATTTGTCTTGTGGTCGGCATGGAACAAAAAATCCCACCGTAGAGGGATAGGAGGCATAGCTTGTTATATTAGAAAGAGCATTTCTCCTCACATTCAACTTCATAAGATTGGCCCTCTCAATCAATACATTTGGATAGAAATTTCAGACACCAATGCTAAGAAGATGTATATAGAAATTTGTTATTTTGCACATATTAATTCTACTTTTTATAATAAAAACAATCTAGATAACAATTGTCCCTATAATAATTTAGAACAAGATATTTATATTTTGAAAAATGAAGGTAATATCCCCCTGCTAGGAGACTTTAATGCTAGGACTGCAACTAAACAAGATACTATTTTAAGTATTGATTCCAACCATAATCCATTATGGCTAGATGAGGACTTTGTTTTATCTAATAGCTACAAAATAAGCTATGAAGACCTAATTGAGAATTTGTTTGGTACTGAGTTGGTCAAGCTCTGCAGCTCTCAAGACCTAATCATTTGCAACGTAGTAATGAAGTGGCAAAACTCCAAACATATGACTTGTATTCATGGGATAGGTAGTAATTTCGTAGATTATGTGATATCTGATATCCCCGTTCCCAACCAAATAGAAACTTTTGACCTTTTAAATGACCATGATCCCGACTCTAATCATAAACCTTTAACCCTAACTCTAAACTTTTCCATGCGCATGAGAACCATTGAAGAGAATTACGATAATCAAAGAAATTTGCGCTTTGAAAAAAGTAAAGTTGACA
>CBVK0100965728.1:0-12424 GCA_900067695.1 Picea abies | reverse complement strand
GGGTATGTGTTTAACCTATTTGGAGGAGAAATCAATTGGATAAGAAAAATATAGGTTGCAGTGGCACTCTCAACTATAGAATTTGAATACATGGCAACCACTCATGCAAGCAATGAAGCTGTAAGATTAGATTCTGTATTAGGTCGGTACAACAAGCAGTAAGGTTGGTATCAAGTATTAGGTTGGTACAACAAGCAATAAGATTAGATTCTGACATTCAAATTGAAATCTTCCTAGTAAAGAACTCGACTTATCATTCCAAGACAAAGCATATTGATGTTTAGTATCACTTTGTGTGAGACATGGTTGAAGACAAGAAGGTGTTGCTGGACAAGGTTGATACTTTGAAGAAAGTTGCAGACTCATTGACAAATTCTATGAGCACTGAGAAGTTCTCCTGGTGTAGAGAAACAATGGGCATTGTTGCTATGGATTGTTAACTATGAAATATTGTGACCTCCTTTACACAAAGAAAACAAGTGGGAGAATGTTGGGTATCTGTTATATTCTTTGCATGTGTGTGGGGGGGTGCATTGGATTTGACGACAGGGTATGATGATCCCAACATGTATCACTATTTTTGTAGATGTGCATGGGGATATTTTCTATGGGGGGGTCAAAAGGGGGGCCAGGATTACCCCCCCTTACTTAGGAGAATCCTTCAGATTTAGGTTCTATCCTAGAGTTGACAAGGTTTGGGGTAGCACCCCAAAAATATTTTGGGAGTCGATTTTTTATATTTTAGCATTTTTCGATATTTTTAGCGGGTTTCTAAATTAATCCGAGATTAAGGGATTAGGGTTTTGGTAGCTACAAAATACCCAAAGTATTGTATATATTGTATTGTGAATGTTGAAATTAACACAATGAAGAGTTGAGAGGTGTGACACCAAGGAAGGCTAGTTTTCTCCTAGTTAAAGGTTTATGGCATAAATATTTGTGTACTATGAGTGTGAGTCATTGTTAACTTTTGTTTTTACTAAGAATATATATGCATTTATTTACTTCATATGTTTAAAACTTACTCTTTGGGCTCAAAAGGTGATGGCAAGATCAACAGTGTGATAACACACATTGGAAAGAGGCCAAGATGGCCAAATTTGATAACATGTAAAACACATAAAAAATAAATGCAAATTATCAGAGTTTAATAAATATAAATAGGTCCAAGTCACATCACAAGATAAATATAAATTATTGGAGTTTATTAAAATAAGTAATTCCAAATCTTAGAATCAATTAAACAATTAACTTCTTTCAATTATCTCGAGTTGTTGTCTTATTCTTCATTACCAAGCCTCCTTCAAGAAGTTCCCTATTGGAAACATTAGACAATGAGAGAAGCAATAAGGCCATCGGTTATGAAACTCAAGAAACCAAATCTAGGGGTGAAATAAATGGCGTCATTTTTGTTTGTGGTTCTATATCAACATACCAATTGTGTTGCTCCATTGGTGGTGGTGAAATGGTTAACACATATTCCATTCAATCAAATGCAAGCGTGGGTACAAACTCAACTACATTAGGGTATTTGTTAGGGTCCTAACCTCCCTAACCCCCTAGGTAGGTAGATTACTATGTATAGATTCCATCACTAGTAAATAAGTCCCATGTAGTAGTGTGAACACAATTATTGTAATAAGGATTACTAGAAGGTTCTTCCTACTGGAAATTTCCTTCTCTAGAATGTCCTTAGGAAATAGAAAGTACTATATAAAGATGTATAAGCATTGTGAAAGATGTATTGGAAATCATTTGTAATTTGAGATCTTCTATGATGAAGGTTTCTCCCTAGAAGAGGCAAGTGAACATTGCATCCATATCAATAAAGGTATAGTATTCTAATTCATATTTTCTATTGCGTTTGCAATTCTATTTCTTTTAGCAATACATTTGAGTAAAATTTGTAATTTCTACTATGACTATTTCTAATTGGCACATCACAAGTGGTATCATAGAACTTTCCTAGCACATTTTTAGAGAAATTATTTTTCAAGCTAGAGATGTGTTCCGATGTCTATAAATAACAAAAATATATTTTTTTTAGTGGGTAAAATTGCAGTCATGGGAGCATACATGTAATAAATACAAGAGGTTTCACGTAGTTGGAAACCCTTGCAACCCTTGTTGGTGCCCCTTCTAGTAGTACTGAATAAAACAACGCCTATATATAGAATTTCACTTCCATACACCCTCAAGTATATCAAAAAGAATATATGTGTATCAAAACCAACTTTAGATCAACCACTCTGTCACCTGACTGCTATAGTGGCATCAAGAACAACACTCACGAATATTACTCTCTCTTACTTGGGTAATCAGGTAGTATAACTAAGGGTACGTTCAAACCTCCTTAGTTAGAGCCCTAAGATATTGGGCCAATTACTAGACCCTGCATGTATATCAAAGAGATATAACACAAGGCACTCTCTTTTCCTTAGGACCCTTGAAGCTCTAATCCTTGTTGTTAGTTCAGGAAAATTATAAAACACAAATATGTATTGAAAAACTATGTAGTCAATCACTGGAAACCTTGTTCCTACTAATCATGAAGGAAATTCCTATAGAATATTCATTATTAAGAATTTGAGCATTATGTCAGCATATTATTACACACACACAAAAATGTGTCCCACCATCACCCTTATTTGGGACCTATCTCAATATAATCCTTTTGTCATGCTAATCACAATGGTCTCCATCTCTCATAAGCATTTTTTATGGACCCACTCGCCCTATTACCAACAACCTATATCAACAAACTAAGAAAGTTGCACTGATGACATTGGTACAACTCTCCGATAAGTATTTTTGTGTGGACCTGGTAGCCCCACCCTCCATTAACCTCTTTTCTTGTGCACCCCATCCAAATGGCTACCTACAACCAAGATAATGGCACCTGTCTTTCTCACTTGGAAACATTGTGTGATGAGTTGTAAAGCCAATTTGAGCAAACTCAAGCTATTAACGACCAAAAATTTGTTATAGTTAATGCCAAGCTCAACAAAAAGGAAGAAATCCCTAAACAATTGTCCCAATTTATTACAGAATTCAAGGAAAATCAATTCAAGGGATAGGCATTCCACCAAGAGGGAATTGAATCATCCAATTCCATGGAGCCTCACTCTAACCCCTTTGTTCTTGATCTGTAACTTACTAAGGTGGATGTGAATAAATTTGATGGTTCCAACCCCACTAGGTGGATCACTCAATTGGAAAATTATTTTTCACTACATAGCATCATCGATGACTTAATGAAACCTTGGGTGTCTTGTATTTAGACCCTAAGAACATACAATTGTGGAAATGGTGTAAGAGTTCCCACAGAGGATATATTGCTTGGACTCAATTTGTAGCAGATCTCTATGAATGTTTTGAACCCTATACTCATCGTTTGGGATGCTTGACTAATCTTAAACAATAAAGTATAATTGATGACTACATCTATGCTTTTGAGAAAAAAAATTATGCATCGAAGGCATGTCTGATACCTTCTTTCAAGAATGATTTATTAGTGTGTTAAAGGAAGAAATGTGTGCCCATGTTTTAATGGATCACCCTACCACTTGGCTTGCAGCTACTTGATGCGCCAAGGAAACATAATAGGTTTTCAATGATCAAATTAAAAAAACATCAAGTTTTCTCCATACCCATCCCACCAATCCCTCTCGTCCTCTCAAGATCCACAAATTAACCTGTGCTAAAATAGAAGAATGTCAACTTAAAATCCTTTGCTACAATTGCAATGAAAAATAATTTCTTGAGCACAAATGTAAGGAGAAAAACTTTTTATGGCCATTTAAGAGGCCATTTTAGAAGATGATGGTGATTCTCTTCCTCAATAACCTCTACCTCAACCAAATGATGACCTTCCTCCATCTAATAAACTAGATGTAGAACCCCAAGTCTCCCTACATGCCTTGACTAGTCTTTCAGTTCCCTAAACCTTTAAATTAATTGGCTACATGAAGCATCATAAAGTCATTATCCTAATTGACAATGGTAGCACTCATAACTTTATTCACCAATGGGTTTCCCAAGAGACACGTTTCTACATCCATGTAGTGAACAACTTTCAGATCATGATTGCTAATGGGGGTTCCATGAAATGGGGGGGTCATTGTGAAAATCTGTGCCTTCAAATTGGTGATTATTCTTTGAAATCCTACATGTTTTCCATTGAAATGGGTGGTTGTGACATTTGTTTTTGTGCTGAATGGTTACACACTCTATGATCTGAAAATCCTTAGATACCAAATTAATCTTTAAAAACCCATATTAGCATCTAACTTAATTCAAAAATATTTCTTGATCGTATTGAGGCAATTTGCAAAACATGTGATGTTGTGCTTATTATCCAAAACCTTATAAAATGATGAATAACTTGAAGAATAATGTGCTTATTATCCAAAACCTTATAAAATGATGAATAACTTGAAGAATAATGAGATAACACAACAAAAAATAAAAGAACTCAAAATACAATATTGATGACAGAGTTTACTACATCTCTGAGTTCCCTTTAAAAAGTGAGATTGCTTTTCATAATCTCAAAATGTCAAATTACAATACAAAATGGACTTACAAAGAAAAATTTGAAGTCACTCTTCAATTCTGTTGCTCAAACTCAGAAATAGAGTATACCATTGAATTCCTTGCAAAATTATGAGAAAAATGAGCATAAACTCGGCCATATTCTGAACTGGCTCATTTTCTCCCTCTTTACACGTCAAATGATACACTGTGGTGCTCATAAATGGTAATATGGACTAAGACTTTCATAGATAGAATCTTAGCAAAAAAATAAAATCAAAATCATACACCTCTCGAGAAAACAAGAAAAATGAGTATAAGCATGCCTATGTTTGGACATAGATCTCCTTGGCATGCAAGTCAAGACACTACCACAACCCTTGTCTTCCTTAGCATGCAAATAAATGCTCCATATTGTACCCTCATACTTTGTTCCCACCTCGTGATGTGTGCTCATATATATAGGGCATGGGCCCCCAACCACCCTCCAGAACTCTTGGCACAAACTTAAATAAAATTCCCTCCATGGTTATAACCAACCGAAGTTGGCGGCACATTGGTTGGCAGTGGTTTGTCAAATCATTGGAATTTTGGAAAGAGATCTAAGGTTCAAGCCCGATAGACTCCTATGTATGATATATATATTTTTATATAGTTATAATTCATTGGAGATTCACCCCCCTCCTCATGAGGCGTGATTTTTTATCCCCGGACCAACTTGGCCTTCTCGAAGGTGCCACATGGTGCCATTTGATTGGCTCATGTGGAATCCTATCATTTCCTATTGTTGTACAACCCTTACCACATCACCGATTGTTTTTTTTTCCACATAGACTGTACGATAGGACACGTGTCACCCTTCTAGTGATGCCACATGGATTGTATGAAATACCATGTCATTGCCCAATCATTGCCATGTCAACATACGGATGTTTATTGTACCTACCATCTGTCACCTGCCATGCCATAGTACAATTGACACATCAATGTACAGATGACACATGGCACTTTTTTATTGGTCCACATGGGTACCAAAAAATGCCAAAAATGAATGACACATGGCAGCCTCTCATGCTACCACGTCATCTTTATAACATCATGCTAAGAAATTTACAGACAGGACATGTGTCAGTCTCCCAATGGTGACACATATCACCTTTGAATTTGACTATTTTCTTGGTTTGAAAAAAACTTTGACCGACTATAACTTTTGCATATGAACTCTGTTTAAGGTATTTTTGTGTCGTTCAAAATTTATTGTCGAGGTCTATGCAATGAAGTCCTTTTCGAGAACATTTGAGATGATAAAATTTCGATCATTTATGGATTCTCTTGGACTTCTGTGAGTGTTCTGGATCTTCCTAGACCTCTGTGAGCATTTTGGATCCTCCTGGATCACACCTTCCCACTGAAGAACTTTTAGTCCTCCAAAAGTATGAATATTTCAACAACTTAGTGATGATAACTCTTACTTACTCTTCCACCTTACTAAAATGTTCTTATTCAGTAACTTAGTAATGATGAATCTTGTTCACTCTTCCACCTTACTGAATATTCTGGGACTATATTTTCATCTTGGATCTTGGATACTAGATCGGTTTAATTTTGTTTTATTTTATGGAATATGGCTTTGACTCTGGCTCTTTGGCTACTGACACTAATTAAATATAGTTCTGGTTCTGACTCATAGATTCCTTCATAACAAAAATTTTCTCACTGAATCTCTGTAATATCTGGATCTGAATCATGTACTCAACATCCACTCCCATGTCCTTCTCTGCTGAAGATAGTCTATCTCAACAATCATGAAACCAAGTTGAATGTTGATTTATGCCTTGCCTATTTGGACTCATTGTTCATGTACTACTGATGTATATGTAGGAGTCTATGAATTAATTCCCTATTCATTTCTTCTCTCCTACCCTAAAAGCAACTCTAAATGTGTCTTCCACAAACATTTGTATTTTTTGACTTGCTTCTTATCAAGGTATACATCTACATGAACATGACATAATATCATGGAGATGCTTATAGAATACATCTTTACAAGTATTTACCTCTTATATTTACAAAAAAAAAAAAATTCCTTTACCGACTCTAGGAAGATTTACATAACTTCGATGCTCCTCCTTCTCTTGATCTACATGCTCCAATTGCCTGTATCCTTCTATTATTTCACCTTCAGTACTTCAAAATAAGAATGTTAACTTAGACAATTCGATCCATATGCAATTCTTAGCTGACAATAAGACAATTACTATTATCTGCATTGTTGTCGAAAGGCTTAGAAATATCTATAAGATCCCTCTCACTTTTATAAGTTTTCAAAGAGAGGATATATAGAAATTCCCATAAGACTTCTCTCACTCTCGAATAAAGTGGCTTTATACAAATATTACATGACTCCTCTCACTCTTAACATTTTCTAATGAGTGGCTAACAAGCCTTGTAATACGACATTAGTAATAGACCTTAAAAGGCATTTGCATATGCATATTATATTGCAAATTCACAAATATACATTTTTACAATGAAATATTTTCTAATATATGGTTTTCTCCATGGACTCATTCTTCCCTTAGTACTGGAGGGAGTTTCACAACTTCCTATCTCTGACAATGCCTCTAACATTGATTCAAAATATGACATTGATTCTGATGTTGAATATGATGTTGAATCTGATGTTGAATCCAAGAAACCATTAGATCCAATTATAGGCATTCCCAGTAACCTATATAACCTCCCCTTGCGAACACCAAGCACTATTGTTGTGTCTTGAGTATCTTCCTATGAATACACAAGTACCTGTCCATCCAGGAATGTGACTGCATATCCTTCATCTTCAAAAGATGCAAATGAGAGTAGGTTTACTTTCAAATATGGAACATATAACATATGTTCTATTCCTATAAATACTCTTGACTCGAGTTGGAATCTTATGTATCCAAACCCTCTTATTTCTTGTCTAGTGTTAGTTCCAAATCCTACATAGCAATCTGCGTCAATCTATGAGAAATTCAAGAATACTAATCTCATCCCTTTCATGTGGTGAGATGAGCCACTATCCACGAACCATACCTTGATGTTTTCATATGTCACACTAAACCAGGCATTAAGAAGTATTATTTCTCGAGTCTTTCAACAAGACTATTAAATTCACTTGGGGTTGATGTTTGTCTTCTTGCAGGTTCCTTTACATCTTTCTGGTTCTTCTTCAAACATAAGCATGGATAAAGAATCCAACACTTCTCTATCTAATGTCCACTCTTACCACAATAAGAGAAGTAGGTCTTCTTCCCATCTTGGAACCACGATCCCTTTTTGTCATTCCCCCTTTTCCTTTGTCTTGAGAAATGAACTTTACCTTTAGCATTCTTCTTGGATGGTTTTTCTCGCATAGATTTTCTTCTTCGACATTTCTCCATATTATAATTACTAGTTCCACAAGAAGCACATGGATACTTAGACCATAAATTTATACCAATCTTAAGAGTGGGAAATGTCTTCACTCCCCATTTAGAATGTACATCTCTTCCTGGAGATGTCTTACATATGTTACCTTTCTCTAGGCTGGAAGGCAACACTGACTTCTTATGAAGGACCTCTTCATCTAAATTTCTCCTTAATTTAGCCATCCTTGAGCATTCTCCATATTGACGGGAAGAAGAAGAATATGAGGAATCATCTTTCTTGAACATGCCTTTTGAAGGAGACAATTTATCTTGCATCGAATACTTTTCATTATCTACTTGCCCAACTTCATGGAATGGTGCCAATATCTGATTCTTAGTCAGATGATTCCTTTCCAAATCATGAAAAATATCTCTATGGAATTCCGCATGACATATCAATCGATCTTGAAGATTTTACTTCTCCTCCTCGATAGATTGTAGTTGCATATTTAATTCAGAATTCTCCTTCTAAATCTATCGGTTAATGTTCTTTTGTAGCCTTAACTTCATGAGAGATTTACTCATGTTGTCTTCTACAAAAAAAGATCTATATTGAGAGCCTTCAAAACCTTCACCAGCTTGAGTCTGTAACCTCGTCACCTTAACTTGAAAATACACATCAAAACTAGATTTGATACCACTTGATCTGACAATATTTATATATCAACTTAATATTTTAAAACCCACATTAATATCTAACTTGATTCTAAAATATATCTTGATCATATTGAGGTGATTTGCAGAACACATGATGATGTGCATATTATCCAAAACCTTATAAAATTATGAATAACTTGAAGAATAATGAGATAACACACCAAAACATAAAATAACTCAAAATACAATATTGATGACAGATTTTACATCTCCAAGTTCCCTTTAAACAATGAGACTGCTTTTCATAATCTCAAAATGTCAAATTATGATACAAAATGGACTTACAAAGACAAATTTGAAGGCACTCTTCAATTTTGTTGTTCAAACTTAGTAATAGAGTATACCATCGAATTCCTTGTGAAATTTTCAGAAAAATGAGTATAAACTTGACCATATTTTGAACTGGCTCATTTTCACCCTCTTTACACGCCAAACAATGCACTATGGCACTCATAAATGGAAATATGGACTAATATCTTCGTAGACAACGTCTTAGCACAAAAATAACATCAAACTCATATGCATCTCAAGAAAACAATAAAAATGACCATAAACATGCCTATGTTTGGACATAGAGCTCCTTGGTACACAAATCAAGACAACACCATAACCCTTGTTTTACTTGGCATGCAAATAAATGCTCCGTATTGTACCCTCATACTATGTTCCCTCCTCAAGATCTATGTTTACCTCGGGATGTGTGTTCATATGTATAGGGTGCAGACTCCCAACCACCCTTTGAACTCTTAGCATGAAATTAAATAAAATTCCCTCCATGGTTATAACCAACCGAAGTTGGTGGCACATTGGTTTGCGGTAGTTTGTCAAATTGTTGGAACTTCTATGGGAGGTCCAGGGTTCAAGCCCCACGAACTCCTATGTATGATACATATATTTTTATATAGTTAGAAATTGTTGGAGATTCGACCCACTCCTCATGGGGCACGATTTTTGACCCCCAAGACAACTTGGCCTTTTTGAACATTCCACGTGGTGCTATTTGATCGATCCATGTGGCATCCTATCATTGATTGTTGTTGTACAACCCCTGCCACGTCACATGTCAACTTGTCTGCCACATAGACTATATAGGTCACGTATCACCCTTCGAGTGGTGTGATGTAGGAGCATTGCCATCAAAGAAAAAGAGGTTGAGAGAGGAGGAATAATTTGACACCTCAGCATACCAAAATTTCAAATCGGCATTAAACAGAAGATGGAGAGGTTGTTGAGATATTTTGAAAATATCATTTTTAAAAGACCTTGTTTGTAAAGTCGGGTCACTGCCTAAGAATGGCATAATGTTGTAAATTCTTACACGACTGTAAGGTGTTACATATGTAGAGTGTCAGCTCTTATTTGATAATAACTCATATTTATTTTAATAGGACTAAGTAGGTAACCACTAGAACGACGATGGGATATAATTCAGATAGGATGGAGAAGAGCTTGAGAATCCCCTCCTTAGATACATTTTTGTATTTTGTTGTAAGACATGATAGAGGATAGAGGAGGAAAATTTAGAGGTAGCAGTTAGACATAGAGAGTTTGAAGACAGTGAATAACTGTGTTACTTATGTAAATACTTCATGAATGAATAGAACAGAGAGAAATTGTTCCAAATGCTTGTACAATGTTCATTTCAGTGTGTATTTGAATGAATGGTATGTTCTCTGTGTGTTTATTTCATTATACTTATGTATGTTGTTCATAGTTGAGTATATGGACTTATGAAGTGTTAAATAAGTTTCAATTGTTTCTCTTCTGAGAGCTCGGATGCAAGGAGTGCATAAGTTTCAATTGTTTCTCTTCTGAGAGCTCGGATGCAAGGAGTGCATATTGTCCGCAAGGTGTGCGTCGACACAGTCTAGATATGACTCAGAGAAGCTCAGGAGAGATAGCTAGAAACTTAGACCAAGTGTTGCAAGGAGTGCACAGGGTCAAGAATCGATTAAGTATCGAAAGATCGGGATTGGGAAGCAGAAGGAGTGTGTAGTAAAATTTCTTTTGAAGAAATCTCTAAGTCTGAACTTTGTCAAGGATTCCAAGATCGCAAGGAGTGTGTCAGAGGCCAAAATCCTTAGAGGAATCAAGCTCAGAAGAGATAGCGACAAAGATTCAACAGAAGGGAGGAAAGTTGTTGAAGATTGTGAAGTGAAGAGTAAGATCCCTTCGGAGGAATTCGGGGCCATTGACAATCGTTAGATCTCAAGAAGGTGCAAGGAGGTTACACCTTGAATTCCTTCAGAATTTGCATGTTCGCAGGCTTTTATTTTTGAAGGAGTCAAAACTCCCAAAGTTAAGAAACCCAAAGTCCATCTGGATCATAGATCTAGAGGAGTGTACGTGTCAGTGTATCGTTCATTTCGAAGAAGAAGCTATCCGGAAGGAAGGGGTAGCACAACATCAAAAGTTGTCGAAGTTCCAAAAGAGAGAGAATAAATCATGACCATTGGTTGGAGTCAAACACGTGGTAGCGGATCTGAAAATCGGGGTATTGTTCATTTCAAGAGGAATTGGAGCGTGAGTCCTTGTATGCCAAGATTCCTACAGACCGAAGTAAGTTGTGGTTTTTGATCCACTAGAGACACACGGAAGGTGGAGATCAACTTCGGAATGTTGATACTCCAAAGGAAAAGGAGAACTCAACACTCGAAACCCCTAAAGGTCGGAATTCTGAGTTTGATCGCCACCATTGGTTGGTGAGTGAACATAGGTCATTGATCTGGTCTGAGGAGATTTCTCCAATTAGAAGTTCAGAGGAATTATATTCAAGTGCAGCAAACACTTCCGAAGCTCAAGATCCTGAAGTGAGGAAGGGAGGAAGTTTAAGACCGCGATTTTCAATCAGGGTCACATGGAGGACTCTGCAGGTACTCAAAAACTCTTAAAAAGGGGATTTCTCACCCGAGGATAAGGACTTTGACCTGTGGAGAAAATAGAAGAGGCTCAGTGTGAACCTGTTAGTGGATTCAGCTTCTGAAGTCAATCAATCCTAGACCGGGAGGTCACACATCCCTGAGAGTGTAGGGGGGTCTGCATCAAGTGGTATCGGAGCCTAATTTGTGTCTGCAGATCGTAGGAAAAGGTGAGAAGGTGAAAGAATAAAGTTTGATTCCATCAAGTGGTATTAAAGTGTTATTTCCTTGTAGATAGTAGGCAAAGGTGAAAGAGTTTTGTTTGATAGCATCAAGTCAGAAAAGAGAAAATCAAAGCAGTGGAATCATGCCACCTAGAAGGCGCAGAGTGAATCTTGAAATGGAAGAAGAAATGAGGTGACTCAGAATGAGATTGGACACCATGGAAACAACACAGAGGAGAGCACTAGATGTTTGCGACGTCAGCGAACCTAAAATTGAAGAGGTAGAAGAATGAGGAGCTGCAAAAGAAGAACCTGTGGAAGAACGACTCCTAAGAGTTGTTTCAAGAATAGGAGCTAGAGAAAAAATAGAAGTCTTTATGTATGAAGGCAATTTGGAAGTTGAAGAATTTTTAGATTGGGTATGTGCTATGGATAAATACTTTGATTATGATGAAATTAAAGAAGAAAATAAAGTGAAGCATGTAATAACCATATTGAAAGGTCATGCAATGTTATGGTGGGATGAACTACAAGTTGATCGCAGATGCAAAGGTAAACATAAAATCAAAAGTTGGGACAACATGGTAGCTAAGTTGAAAGTGAAATTTATCCCTAAAGACTATCAGATAAATATATTCAAAAAGTTGCAGAACCTGAGACAGAAAATCTTATCAGTGAAAGAATACACTGAAGAATTCTA
>CBVK0100965725.1:0-10480 GCA_900067695.1 Picea abies | reverse complement strand
TAATTACCAAGTTATAGAGTGAAATAATGACCCTTTAGACACTAGACAATCAATAAATTTTGTGGTTGTTGTAAATTACAACAGTAAACTATTTTTATAATAGAAATTAATACTTTTCAACAACAACAAATATAAGAACTTAGAAATATTCATTTTATCATGAAAATAAATCCTTCAACAAGTATGACATTATCCAATTGCTAGAAGTACCTTTTGTGTAATTTAAGTCACCTGTAATTGAGTGTATGAAACAAATTAAAGTAGTATTCAGTGGCTGTAGAATTTTTTTTATGAAAACAACAATAAATAATGATAGTTTTTTAGAGTTAGGTTTAGTAAATTTAGTAGAGTGTTTGAGTGAAAATTTATTTTAGAAGCTACTTCAACCACAAGAAGACATCTAGACTAGTGTCATTGTCCTCTAGGACTCATGGAGTCACAAATGCATTAGCTTGAAGGTTGATCTAGATGAAATAAGAGAGATAAGGTATAAACCCTAAGGTACAAACACTCTTGGGCCTTCTGCTTTAGAATTTGAATAAAAGGGTACCTAGGGTGCAAAAAATATTGTGTCCTAGGTGTCGTTTTTCCCTTCTCTTTCTTTCAATTAGGTCAAGGATAAAAGGTTAGGGTTAAAACCCTAAAGTGAAATCACTTTTTGGCCTTAGGATTTTAAAGATAATGATTCACAAACTTGGACAATAAATACTTTATGAAGGAGAGAAGCACTTATGTCTTCTTCTTAGGGTTTCAACAAGACAAGAAAATTGCAACAAGCTATCAATTTAACACCTTTAACATTAGCAAGAACAACAAATTGTAGAAAATTACTTACTTCTTCCAATTAGAAAGACCATTCAAATGCTAATTGTAGAAACTTACCATCTAAGAGAGAAAACCATCCACAAATAACCTCCTCCAAGACTACAGCATGAGTGAAAAGAGCAAGAGAGAGAAAATATAAAACTTTTTGTAGGTTGTCCTCTACAAAGTGGTGATGAATGTGATGATGAAAATGAATCCTAGTGATATCCTCTTTATAGAAAGTAAACCCTAGTTCTTTTATCTGCAAAGTAAAGTAAAATGTCATTTATCCATAATTTAAGTGGGGTCAACTCCTCAAAAAACTTCTACAAATGACAAAACATGAAAAAATGCCCTCATGAGGCCACATGTGTGGTGATGTAAAGACTCCAAAGGGTTAAGGAGGGCCTCCCATGGATATGTGGCATCATATCAAGGTGGAATCATGGTAAAGGGTGCATCTCATCATCCATGGTCATGCTCCATCATTAGTGGTCCCCCAACTAACATCAAACCGCATGATCATAAAACCCTATAAGGTGAAATCATCATCAAATAGAGGCCAACGTCAAGGGTCTAGGGTATTGTGTCCAAGGTGGAGGAAGTTTCATCTCATATTTTCATGATATTCAACTATAAACTATTGCAATGTCCTCAACCTAGTGTGAAATAAACCTTGGGGTACACTACCCAACATGTGGGATTCCAATGCAATTATGTTTCGTGATGACCAAATATGTCAAAACCAATACCATATGTCCATCAACCAAGGTCATGAATATGTCATAGCTCATGTAAGAAGTTTCCAAGTCACTAGGTGACTCACTTCTCTACATCATGCGTGCCAAATTCCTTGAATAAGGGAACAACGTCTTGGGTGAAATCCCAAGACGTCCCTCAAAGAACAATGTTAGGAATATCTAAATCAAAATAGAATATAAGATCACGTAAACTAATATTCATAAGAGATATTAGTCCTTACGTCATGCAAAGTAATATGTTACTTAAGATATAATCCATATGAATATTTCTCCTCAGTGTCCTCTTCAAGAATCACATCGGCCCAAGAATTTATGTGAGTTGGAAAGTTTGAATATGGGAGGGACTTCATCCAACTCCATTAGGTATGCCAACCAAGATAGTGAAATAAAATAACTAGGTAGAGGGATAGGTCCTGAGGGAAACAATGAAAGAAAAGAACCCTTCAAGAGTAAGTGTGATAGTGGTATGAGTTTGTCTTACTTCATGGAATATGGTGTCATTAAATCCATTTCTACGAGCTCCTTTGTAGAGGGAGTGCTTACTACTTGAGATACCCTTTCCTTGGTACTTTTTGCATTCTAAAACGCTTAATTTTGTTTTGATACCCATTCATTAATTTTCAAGTCCCCTTTATAGGTTTCAAGCTTTTATTCTTTCATTATTTTACTGGGATAAAGTTCTATTATAAGTGTGCAATCAGTGCATTAGGATAAGGGGTGATTACCATTATAGGGAATAGAGCTCAAGATGGCCTATGGATTTTATAGGTGACCTTTATCATTTTTTACATGACATATATAGTAGTGGCATCAACCTCTGGGCCTTCATCCCCTTCTTCTCATGAGAGAATAGACCATGACCCATTATAGGAGCTTAGTACATTGTGACAAGCTACATGATGGAAAGTGTTAAGTATGGTAGGGAACAAAACATTACCCTTGTGAGGGCCCCCCAATAGTACCCCTTTTCCATGGGTGGTGATAACACGGGACTAGGGCACAAAATCGTACCACCAAGGTGAAACAAGGAAACAAACACAACTTCTTGAACCAGTGATCCATTATCCAATTTCATCCAATGATCCTCATCTACATTCCCAATAAATTAAGAACAACACTTTGCATGAAAGAAGGACTAAAATACCTCATGGTGATGGTGTCTTACCATCTCCTATACATTCATTTGTTTGGATGTGATGATCTCAGTTGATATTTAGCTATAAAAGGTAATCTAAAGGGGGATATCGAGCTTCCATATGTGGACATGTTGATCATAATCATGGTTAGAATCATTGTATCCATTGTGGTCCATGAGGCATGATCTCCTCTAGTTACCCCTAGGCATGGGGTGGTAACATTCGACTCCAACATGGGGACATTTTCTCACCATAGAGTACATGATGACCTCATCATCTCTAGTTGTCCAAGACCTGCAATCTTGCACCCACTTCAAACAACACAACCCATCAGAAGTATTGGCTAGTGGATATGATACATCAGGGTTAGTAGTAAATCAAAATCATGTTGAGAAGAAAAATGATTCACTACAACTATATAAAGTAATAATACAATGATTAAAATACAATTTATTAACATGGAATGCATAATATACAAATTAAAATGTAAAGTATATGCAAGAGAATGCAAGACTACGCTAGCATGAATGCATGATGCAATCATATATACAAATGTAATGCATGATGCAAATGATCTACCTACCCTAATCCTATATGTCAAATGAAATTCTAGGTTTAATCATATAGCCATTGAATCCATCATATCACTTCATCGAATCCAGAAAGTTTACCTTGTGCTTAAAAATAAACCAAGTCAAAGACAAGTCAAGCACAAAATGGTCATGAGCTAGGATAATCTTAACACGAGAACAAAACATGAAATCAAACTCATGAGGGTGGGAGGGAGGAACACAATTATGACAAGAGGCATCATCACAATCTTTCCCTATGCATCCCAGGACAAGGATGAAAGAAGCAGAAAAAGGTTGATCCTCATCCTCAACTACAAGGCTATTACTCGAAGATCAAGAAGGGATGAGAAGGAACCTAAGGAACTCTCTAAGGTTTCCCATGGAAGAAGAGATAAAAATATAGGGAATCAACCCAGGCCTAGAGAAAATATTTTTCTCCCAACCCATGGCTTGTTTCTCTTTTGTGTGAAACTAAAAACCCTTGCAACAAACCATAAATGGAAAACTAATTTTCCCCATAGGTAAATAACCATAAGAAGGATAAATTCCAGTCATATATTCAGTGGAGTAGCAAGATGAAAAAGGAAAAGTATGGAAACTCTCATCACAAAAATAATGCTCTAGGAAAATCATGACCTCATTTTCATCAGAGTTAGAGCATAAAGGTGGTTGAAAATATTCTTTGGAAAATATATCCAAGTAATCAAAGGGATTCACATCAACCGTTCCAGGATATGACTGGAAGTCATCATGAGAGTGTTGCAATGATTCTTCCATAGATGGCTGGAAAAAATTTGTAATCATGTCATATTCATGTCACCATACATGTTTATTGTTAGCAATCACATGTGGTTGTTATGGAAGGAAATAATTCCATATTATTTAATTTAAAACAGACTTCAATATAGTAAATGGGATCTCCATCAAAACTAGAAAAAATTTTGTTCCACTTACGTCTCCCAACATGTAAAAAATCATTAATATTCTCAATCACATCATCACCTTTATTATAGCATGAAGGGTATAATGCATCCAAGGGTTCCTCTAGCACCTCTTCACTTTCCAAATCATGAAACGAAGCAATATAAAAAACTTGGAAATGATAATAAATGATCACACTCTCTTCTTCATGTGTAGGAGGAATGGGAGCTTGTATGACTTCATCATATAGAGGAGAAAATACTCACATTTCATCTTCATGAGGGGCCACTTTCTGGATTAAAAATTCAACATGGCACGCTTCATCATAGTGTTCTTCAACATTATCACCATGAAACTCATGTCATACTTCATGTATTTGGTGACCTTCCTTATGATTTACCTCTTCAGGCTCTCGTTCTTTGACCAGATCTTTATTTTATTCGATAGAATCATGAGGTGATTCTTGATCCTCTTCGATGGATTGGTAACCCTCTTCATGAATCTCCTCTTCAACTTATTGTTCCTCAATGGACTCTTCATCTTCCTCAAAATGGTTAGAAAATAAACTTTCCCTTTGTAGGGCCACTGTGAGATTTTGGAGAATATCTTCATATCTTTTTGTTCTTGGGGCCCACTATTTGAGAAATTCTTCAATTAATATTTTAAGAGAAGATATACTCTTTCGATTGAGAGTACGCGTAACCCAATTATTTTGTCTCGTTTCCAGAGATAACAAAAACAATATTATTAGCACATAATGATCTGTGTCACATCTATCTATGAAACATACTTTAAGAAATTCATAACATGAGTAACAACCAAAGATGGATCACCATCAAATTTCGGACAATTATCTGCCTATTCTAGAGAAAAGTGATTTGGGTATCCCAAAACATTTTAAATTGTAGAAGAAATTTATGGATAAGCACTATGTATTGGTTTTCGAAACGTCCAACATTTCGAGTGGAAACTCCACCCATCATCAGGGATAATAGAAATCTTAAACGTAAATTCTAATTGTGAAAACATACATTCTCAAAACATTTTTATTGTCAAGAGAAGGAAACATTTCATGAAGTTCCCATCGTGCCATAATTCCATTACTTGAGAATATGAAATATTACAAAACTTGGGGATAGGATGACACCTCAAAATATATTAGTGGAGTCACCACATGATCTCCTTTAGATCATGAAAGGTAAGTAAGGGATTCTACCCTTAGCGGAGTCGTCAGGTAAACTTTTGAGATAAGGTATTCAAGATTAGTTTACCAAAAATTATCGTAGGGAGAATGAATCAATCTTCCATAAAAATAATGAAAAGATGTTATCACGTGATTTGTACTTGGGCAATTCCCTCCAAAAGATCCCAATATTGTGTAACAATTGGAAGAATCTACCACTGTCACTTAAGTAGAGACTTCCCTTGTTTTAGTGATGGAAGGGGTCCACCACAAGGGAGGCTTCTCTGGTGACCTCAAGGAATCAAATAGCAAGATTAGCTAAGCCTATTTCTCCCTATCTTGGTCACCTATTAGTTAGGTCTAGGTCTAGGAAAGGGATCATAGATAACGATGTAATTGATGTACTTTTACAAGACAATAAATAATTTGTAGCATAATATAGACAATTACGAAGTTATAGAGTGCAATAATTACCCTTTAGACACTAAACAATAGTGGTTGTTGCAAATTACAATAGTTACTAGTTTTATAATAACAATTAATACTTTGGAACAATAGAAAATAAAAATTTCTAAAAAATATAGAAATTTAGCATGAAGATAAAGTATTCAACAAGTATAACATTATCCCATTGCTAGAAATACTTTATGAGTAATTTAAGACACCTGTAAATGAGTGTATGTAAAAAATTTAAATAGTATTTAGTGGTTGTGGAAAACTTTTATAACAATACCAATAAATAACGATAGTTTTCTAGAGTTGGGGTTAGGAAAGTTACTATAGTGTTTGAGAGAGAGAGAGAGAAAATTGATTTTAGAAGCTACTTCAACCACAAGAATACCTCTAGACTAGTGTCATTTTCCTCTAGGGCTCATGGAGTCACAAATGCATTAGTTTCAAGGTTGAGTTAGATGAAATAAGAGAGATAAGGTCTAAACCCTAAGGTGAAAACACTCTTGGGATTTAGGCTTTAGATTTTGAAGAAAAGGGTACCTAGGGTGAAAACACTCTTGGGCCCTAGGTGTCATTTTTAACTTCTCTTAAAGGATAGGGTTAAAACCTAAAGTGCAAGAACTTTTGGGCCTTAGGATTTTAACCATAGAAAATAATGCTTCACAAAATTGTACAATAAGTAATTTATGAAGGAGAGAATGACTTATGTCTCCTTCTTAGCATTCCAACAAGACAAGAAACTTGCAACAAGATAAAAATTTAACACCTTTAACATTAGCGAGAACAATAAATTGTAGAAAATTACTTACTTCTTCCAAGTAGCAAGATGATTAAAACCTTAATTGCAAAAAATTGCCATCCAAGAGACCAAAATATTCACAAAGAACCTCCTCCAATACTAGTGCATGTGTGAAAATAGAAAGAGAGAGAAAATAACGAATGTTTTAGAGGTTCTCCTCTACCAAGTGGTGAGGAATGTGATGATGAAAATGAAACCTAGTGCTAACCTATTTAGATGAGGAAAACCCTAGCGATTTTTTCCACAAAGTAAAGTAAAATGTTGTTTATCCATAATTTAAGTGGGTTTGACATGTCAAACAACCTCTACAAATGATAAAACATGCAAAAATTCCCTCAGGAGGCCACATGTGTGGTAATGTCAAGCCTCCCAAGGGTGAAGGAGGGTCTCCCAAGGCCATGTAGCATCATCTCAAGGTGGAACCATGGAAAAGGGTGTATCTCATCATCCATGGTCATGCTCCATCATCATCCGTAGCCCAAGTAACATCTAACCCCATCATCATAAAACCCTAGAAGGCAATGCCATCATCAAATAGAGGCCAATGCCAAGGGTCTAGGGAACTACATCCAAGGTGGATGAAGTTTCATCTCATATCTGCACAATATTTGGTTGTCAACTACTGTAATTTCCTCAATCTAGTGAGAAATAATCCCTCAGGTACACTACCCAACATGTGGGATTTCATCACATATATGTGCCATGATGACAAAATATGTCAAAACCAAGCCCATATGTCCATCGTCCAAGGTCCTGAAGATGTGAGGCCTAATTTTAGAAGGTGCCAAGTCATTGTGTGACTCACTACTCTACATCACATGTTCCAAAGTCCTGCAATAAGGGCACAATGTCCTATGTGAAATCCTGGGGCATCCCTCAAAGAACCATATCAGAGCCATCCAAATCAAAATAGAATCTAATATCAGGTAAAGCAATGTTCATAAGATATATATTTCCTTATGTCATGCAAAGTAAGTTTTCACTTAAGATATAATCCATATGAATAATTCACCTCAATATCCCCTTCAAGCATCACATTGGCCTAGGACTTTATGTGAGTTGGAAAGTTTGAATATGGGAGGGCCTTCATCCAAACCTATTAGGTGTGCCAACTAAGACAATGAAATAAAAGATCCAGGTAGAGGGATAGGTCCCAGGGGAAACAATGAAAGAAAATAACCCTTCAAGAGTAAGTGTGACAGTGGTACGAGTTGGGCTTACTTCACGACTTATGGTGTCATTAAATCCATTTCTATGAGTGTCTTTGTAGAGGGAGCACTTTCTTCTTGAGATACACTTTCCTTGGAACTTTTTTCATTCTTAATTCTTTAATTTCCTTTTGATACCCATTCATTATTTTGCAAGTCCCCTTTACAGTTTAATTTCCTTTTGATACCCATTCATTATTTTGCAAGTCCCCTTTACAGCTACCAATATTTTATTCTTTCATTTTTTACTAGGCTAAAGTCATCTTGTAAGTGTGCATTCAATGCATCAGGAAAAGGGGTGATTACCATTAGAGGGGGTAGAGATCAAGTTGTCGTGTGGATTTTATAGGTGGCTTTAATCATTTTTTACATAGCATATATAGTGGTTGCATCAACCTCTGGGCCTTCACCCCTTCTTCTCAAGAGAGAATGGACCATGTCTCATTACCGAATTCTAGTACACTGTGACAAGCTCCATGATGGAAAGTGTTAAGTATGGTAGGGAATGGAACATTACCCTTGTGAGGGGCCTCCAGTAGTACCCCTTTTCCCTGGGTGATAACAACACGAGACTAGGGCACAAAAGCTGACCACTGAGGTGAAACAAGGCAATAAGCACAACTTCTTGAGCCAGTGATCCATTATCCAACTTCAACCAATGATCCTCATCCACATGCCCAATAAATTAAGAACAACACTTCGCATGAAAGGACTAACATACCTCATGGTGACGTTGGCTTTCCGTCCCCCATACACTGAGTTGTCTGGATGTGATGAGCTTGGCTGATCTGTAGTTGTAAGAAGCAATCTGAGGGGGATTGCTGAGATGCCATCTATGAAAATGTTGATCATCATCATTGTCTCCATTGTGGAGTATAAGACATGATCTCCTCTAATTACCCCTAGACATGAGGGAGTAACGATATCATTTGATAATATAATATATTACAAAAAAAATTATTCTTAGTAAAATGAATTTTGATATTCAACCAAGAACATAACAATGAACATATCATATTATAAAGGAAGAATATCAAAATTATCAAAAGATGAGCTTGAATGTCAAACTACTAATAACTTTAGTTATTCTAAGATTTATTGGAGAATGTGAAAGTGAGAAATCCACTACAAATACCGAAGAAGAGCATCTCAATAATGGTTTGTGTAACAAGTTATTTATGTAGAGCATATCACTTTATGTAAGGTAACGAAAGAAGAACTAGACATATTTTGTTCCTCCGAGAAAGAGATAAAATTAATCTCTTCAAAGAGAACCCCCACCACGAGGAAAGATATTGCTAGGATGTTTTAAACTATTCCAACAACTGTCTTATGTGAAAGGGCATATAGACTTTTAAATGCTGAAAATTTAAAATTTGGATGGATTTCCAATTTTTTAAAAATTGGATGGATTTAAAAAAAAATTCAAGATTTTAAAATTTGGATGGATTTCCAATTAAAAAAAATAGGATGGATTTTCAAAAATAAAGAAAGGCATTTACTTTAAAAAAATATGATTTTCAATGAAACAAACCTGCTGAAAATAAGCGCCGTTCAAACGTCCCTTGTGTCGCGGTCCCATAGACATAAATATGTTTATAAATTTCAATTGACTCATTAAAAAAACTTCATTTAATATTTTTATATTGGAATGAATAAAAGATGGCCGAGGAGCTTTCATGGTCAAAGAGAATATTCTTTCGTTCATAAATATAAATATGTTTATAGATTTTAATTTACTCGTAAAATAATCTTCTTTTAATAATTCTTTTAATAATTTTATATTGGAGTGAATAATCAGGGTTGACGAGCTTTCATTCTCTAGGAGATTATTCCTTCGCCGATGGTGCCAAGATTTTTCAAAACGTTATTTATGGTTAAAAAACTTCGCCGATGGTGCCAAGATTTTTCAAAACGTTATTTATGGTTAAAAAATAATTTTGGATCAAATTATTAAATGATTTATTTAATATAATATAATATTTGAAGTCAAATGAGCTATTGAAATCGAGTCCTTAGCATAAGGGCCACGTAATATATATGGTTTTATTTTAAAAGTGAAATAAGATAGAAAGTAGACTTTGCGTCGTATTTTTAAATATTTAAATATTGTCCCATTAAAATTGATTTGTTTTTCCTCCCCTTTGCTTCTCTCTAGGTTATTATTTCTTTATTATGTTAACTACAATATCCTTTGTAGCTTGGAGAGCTTATGGGCGTGAGTCAAATAGTTTAGTTGAGTCTTCATGCATGCATAAAGACTAAGCATTTGTATAGATATCGTTAAGAGTGTTCACATAATACATTTTCCTTCAATATCGTTATATTTGCATAAGGATGGGATTGTGTTCAAATTGAAATTCCCAAAAACAATGAGGAATGAAATGGGAGGTGGCTAACTAACTTTGGGTATTGACATAATTCACCGTATTGATTTTGGTAGTTACACCACTTATATATTTTGAAGAATTTGAAAGAGCATGAATTATATATTTTGTCGAACGACGTTTCTGTCAAGGCTGTATGTCTTTTCTCAACCCCATATAAGTATAGATTTTCAACTAATATCTAAGTTTGTTTTTACTAATCTCATTTCAATTTCTTTGGAGAACAATTGCTTACGCTATGTGGGGCTTTCGATTT
>CBVK0100965723.1:0-11173 GCA_900067695.1 Picea abies | reverse complement strand
AACAATTCGACATAAGGCAGACACATCGACAATGATCATCAAGGCACAATATCATTCTAAAAACCAACACATGTAACACAACATTCCCTAGCGTAAGAAGTTAAACATCTACATCAATCATTCACAAAAAAATTTAAGGGCGCAATTAAAGTTGTTAAACCCTCATGTGGCAAGATAAGAGAGAGCGCAAGGTAAACGACTATATTTTTTTGCCTAAGTAAATCTGATCATAAGCATAAACTCATACGCCGCCTAGAGTTGAGGCACAAGAGTATCATCGCTTAAATCACTACGCAAGGAACTAAGGCCTAAAAACCATTCACCACATCGAAATCATTACATGGGAGTAGTCTAAAATCCTTAACCATCATTCATGTCAACAACACCATTTGCACAAAAGTCAAAGATTTGACCCATCAAGCATGAAATAAATCGCTAAGTGCGAGAAGTTTTGAGATCCACACCAAATATAATTGCACAGAGAGCCCAACATCTAAAACCACCATTAAAACACATCGTCTAGTGTGCAAGAAGTCAAAAAACTAAAACCAACATATATTACTTAAAATCAACGCGCGCAAGGTTTCAATTCCAATAACGCATTATTCCACGTCAACTGTTCAAGGCGCAAGAGCATACAATTAAGGAATCAATCATACCATATTAATAATTCATCATAGTGCAAAATAATGATCTACTCTACTGAGTCATTCCTACAAGCAATGATAACACAATCCTAAGAAATGTAACATCCCTAATCCATTAGCCATCATTTTATTCACTATTAGATTCATCATATACATAAAGGATTCATTAAAGAGAAGTTAAAGATCCTCCTTGTCTTTTGTAAGTCCTCCTTCCTTCGTAGATTCACTGTTAAGTATATAAAGAGATTAACTATTAAGTGGAAAACGTCTTATGAATCCTCTTCACATAAAAAATTTCGTTTGTAGGAGGATTTTTTTTGAAAGTTCAAAGTAGTTTTTATGGCATAAATGAAAGAAATTGAAAACATTCTTCACAAACCTCTTCTAATTCCATCCATCAATCTAATTCCTTTCTATATAATATTCATCTTATATATTTGAAGTACAATAAGAAATCTATCAAATGTAGTAAAAATAATTTCAAGGTCTCCTTCATAACCCTAATTGAACATGCCATCGTCCTTTTATTTAATATATCTTTCCAAATTAAAAACATGAAATTTTGAAAGTTATTTGTTGCTTCTCAACCCTAATTACAAACTTCTATTTTTCTGACCATATTATTATTTGTTTTGGATTCTTGATCAGTATTAAAAGAAATCAGTATTATATGCATTAAAATATATAAAATAGAGTCAAAAAGTGAAACTTCACATCTAGAGCATGGATGAGACAACCTTCGATTAAAGAAATCTTATCAACTCATGCATACATAATGAAATAGAAAGTTCACCAAAGGAAACTTTAATCCACAAGAAATCCTCATTATATTTATAAAATTGTAATACGTTCTTACAACAGGCCTTACATCATAAGTTCCTTGACATCTTGAGCGAAAAAAACAAACCTAGCTATGCTGCCAGCGACCACCAAATTTAGTAAACATTGATATAGTCCATCAATTCGCACGATTACGTTTATGGACAACCAATCCCAACATCGATTATTTTTAAAGGGTCTAACAGATATCCCTCAGATCGCAGAGGCAAGGTGCAAGGCACAGTGGTATTGCAAGTTGGGAAAGTTAGGGGAAAATCACACAGGCTAGTTAACAAATTTTCATAACCTAAGTTGACAATAATCAAAGAACATATGAATATGCAACAATACACAAATCTGCTAAAATAGGAATCAAGCTATGGTTTACTATCAGTTTCTTTTTTATGCTAAGATGTGATATTATTTTATGCCAATTCTAGAAATATATCAAGAGCAGGCAATATCAACTATTATAGTGTTGGGTTAACATGAATTCACGTGCTAAAATAGTTATGGTTGTCATAATATAGAGGAGTTAAAAAGGAAAAGGCGTTAATTCCATTATAGGAAATATTATACTAAGTTATATGATTATATAATAGACCAATCAAATTTCTATTCGCACAAACGAACAAGAGAACAACCATAAGGGAGCGAAAACAATTTTAAAAACTACAGATCCATCACAGTGGCCATACAAATCAATTGAAGAAGAAAAAGCGATTTTAAAAAGATAGAGATCCGTCATAGTGGCCATACATGTCAATTGAAGAAGAAAAAATGATTTTAAAAACTACAAATCCGTCACAATGGCCATACAAATCGATTGAAGAAGTAATTTTTTTTTTTAAAGCTATAGATCCGTCACAGTGGCCATATGAATCAATTGCAGAAGAAAAAACGATTTTAAAAACTACAGATCTGTCACAGTGGCCATACAAATGAATTGAAGAAGAAAAAATGATTTTAAAAAGTTGCAGATCCATCACAGTGGCCATACAAATCAATTAAAGAAGCAAAAACAATTTAAAAAACTACAGATCTATCACAGTGGCCATACAAATCATTCGAGGAAGCAAAAATGATTTTAAAAACTACAGATCCATCACGGTGGCCATACAAATCATTTGAAGAAGAAAAAACGATTTTAAAAACTACAGATCCATGACAATGGCCATACAAATCATTTGAAGAAGAAACAACGATTTTAAAAACTATAGATCCATCACAGTGGCCATACAAATCATTTGAAGAAGCAAAAACGATTTTAAAAATTACAGAACCGTCACAGTGGCCATACAAATCATTTGAAGAAGCAAAACCGGTTTTAAAAAGCTACAGATCTGTCACAGTGGCCACACAAATCAATTTATTAATAAATTAAATTTTCCTATTTCCCTCACCCACTTAAAAGCGTTCCTAAAAATGCTCCTCGGTGTCCCTTTATTCCCTTACATTTTTTAATGACTTGTGCCTTAATTAAATCCTAGTTGAGTTCACAAATAGAAAGTTCCAAAGTCTAGATTTCCTTCTAAGTTAGACATTTGTAACATCCCTCTCTTGCGCACACCTGATGTGACTTATTCTAGTGGACACTTGTATGCAAGTGATCCGGTTCACTATATGATTGAGTGATTCAATTATGGAGCATGATGATTTTTGTGGATTTGATGATACGCTATTTTATGATTTTTATATTGATAGGTGCTATTGAATGGTTTCCTAAGTCTGCAGGACTCTAAACATTTGAGGATGATGATGGCATCGATGGATCTCCTTGGACTTTGGATAGAGTCAGGGAGTAGATGGTTATGGTTTGAATTTTTTGATATTACATATGCGACACATGACTAGATATTATGATGTTGATTGTTATCGCTGACAGATTTCGTTGATGGATGCAGGCTGACGGTAGCTTGATAACCAGCCTCACAAAGGAGTAAAGGGGTCACGCACGAAAACCAGAGACGTTGAGGGAGAGGTGTGGCAAGAACCCTGTCGTAGCCTACTAGCATTCCCACCATGGATCAAACTTTAGGTTAACGATTACCTAGCTCGATAGATCCAAGATTCCGTGAGGGCATACTGTGACAGTCGCTCATGATGATTCTAAGGGGCGTGCAATAAGGCAGGGTCCTTAGTCCTTAGAGGCCCTTCGCCTCCCACAAGGTCACCTGACAGAGTATTGACTCCAAGGGTTTGACATCTACCAAATTCGGTCAAGAGGCGAGTGGCACCCTTAGAGAACGTAGTGCGTCTTGAAGGGAATGTCGCGCAAATTAAAACCAAAATGTAGGCGAGTGGCACACTTAGATTACATAGTGAGTCCTGAAGGGAACGTCATTATTTTAACTATGGTAAGTTAATAAACCTAGTACCTAGAAAACTATGCCTCCTTAGGACCTGGTCGACCTTAAAATGAATGATGGTATGAGTGAAGTTTAATAACAATTTTTTCCCTTAAGAACTATCGCCAAGCCTAGTGACTTTAAAACCTAGGTCTAAGTAGAATATGTGAACAAATAAAAAAAACAAAAACTAAATGGACATGTAACATGAAGGGGGTAAAGAAAATTCAAGCATTAATAATTAAAGTAAATTTTAATGAAGGTTTAATTATTAAAAGGGGTAAATGGTTGTTTTTGTCTAAATTTGCTAATTTTGAACTTAGTTAAAAAAAGGGGGAAACTTAAAGAAAATGGGAAACTTAAAGAAAAAAGAGAATGTCTAACTTAGTAGGGAATGTAGCCTTTGGAACTTTCTATTTGTGAAATCAACTAGGATTTAAGTAAGGCGTAAGTCATTTAAGAAATGTAAAGGAATAAAGGGACATCGAGGTGCATTTTTAGGAACGATTTTAAGTGGGTGAGGGAAATAGGAAAATTTAATTAATTAATAAATTGATTTGTATGACCACTGTGACAGGTCTGTATCTTTTAAAAATCGTTTTTGTTTCTTCAAATGATTTGTATGGCCACCGTGACAGATATGTAGTTTTTAAAATAGTTTTTGCTTCTTCAAATGATTTGTATGGCCACTGTGACGGATCTGTAGTTTTTAAAATCATTTTTTCTTCTTCAAATTATTTGTATGGCCACTGTGACAGATCTTTAGTTTTTAAAATCGTTTTTGCTTCTTCAAATGATTTGTATGGCCACCATGATGGATCTGTAGTTTTTAAAATCATTTTTTCTTGTTCAAATGATTTGTATGGCCACTATGACAGATTTGTAGTTTTTAAAATCGTTTTTTATTCTTCAATTGATTTGTATGGCCACTGTGACAAATCTGTATCTTTTTAAAATCATTTTTTCATCTTCAATTGATTTGTATGGCCACTGTGACGGATCTGTAGTTTTTAAAATCATTTTTTCTTCTTCAATTGATTCGTATCGCCACTGTGACAGATCTGTAGCTTTTTAAAATTGTTTTTACTTCTTCAATTGAGTTTTATGGCCACTGTGATGGATCTGTAGTTTTTAAAATTGTTTTTTCTTCTTCAATTGATTTGTATGGCCACTGTTGCAAATCTGTAGATTTTTAAAATCATGTTTTCTTCTTCAATTGATTTTTATGGCCATTGTGACAGATCTATAGTTTTTAAAATTGTTTTCACTCCCTTATGGTTGTTCTCTTGTTTGTTTGTGCAAATAGAAATTTGGCTGGTCTATTGTATATTCATACAACTTAGTATAATATTTCCTATAATAGAATTAATGCCTTTTCCTATTTAACTCCTCTATATTATAAAAACCATAACTATTTTAGCACGTGAATTCTTGTTAACTCAACACTACAATAGCTGATATTGCCTGCTTTTGATATATTTCTAGAATCAACATAAAATAATATCACATCTTAGCATAAAAGAGAAACTGACAGTAAACCACAGTTTGATTCCTATTTTAGTAGATTTGTGTATTATTGTAGATTCATATGTTGTTAGATTAGTATCAAATTAGGTTATGAAAATTTGTTAACTAGCCTGTGTGATTTCCCCTAACTCACCCAACATGCAATACCACTACACCTTGCACCTTACCTCTGCAATCTGAGGGATATCGGTCAGACCCTTTAAAAATAATTGATGCTGGGATTAGTTGTTCATAAACATAACCGTGCAAATTGATGGACTCTATCAGTGTTTACTAAATTTGGTGGTTGTTGGCAACATAGCTAAGTTTGGTGTTTTTGCTCAATATGTCAAGGAGCTTATGATGTAAGGCCTTTTGTAAGAACATATTACAATTTTATAAATATAATGAGGATTTCCTATGGATTAAAGTTTCCTTTGGTGAACATTTTATTTCATTATGTATGCATGAGTCGATAAGATTTCTTTAATCGAAGGTTGTCTCATGCATGCTCTAGATGTGAAGTTTCACTTTTTGACTCTATTTTATATATTTTAATGCATATAATACTGATTGCTTTTAATACTAATCAAGAATCCAAAAGGAAGGATAATATGGTCAGAAAAATAGAAGTTTGTAATCGGGGTTGAGAAGCAACAAGTAACTCTCAAAATCTCAAGTTTTTAATTTGGAAAGATATATTAAATAAAAGGAGGATGACATGTTCAATTAGGGTTATGAAGGAGACCTTGAAAATATTTTTAATACTTTTGATAGACTTCTTATTGTACTTCAAATATATAAGACGAATATTATATAGAAAGGAATTAGATTGATGGTTGGAATTAGAAGAGGTTTGTGAGGAATGTTTTGAATTTCTTTCGTTTATGCCATAAAAAATACTTTGAACTTTAAAAAAAAATCCTCCTTCTACAAATGGAATTTTTATGTGAAGAGGATTCATAAGACATTTTTCACTTAATATTTAATCTCATAATATACTTAATAGTGAATGTCCGAAGGAAGGAGGACTTACAAAAGACAAGGAGGAATTTTAACTTCTCTTGAATGAATCCTTTCTCTATATGATGAATCTAGTAGTGAATAAAATGATGGCTAATGGATTATAGATGTTAGATTTCTTATGATTGTGTCAGCATTGCTTGAAGGAATGACTTAGTAGAGTATATTATTATTTTTCACTATGATGAATTATTAATATGGTATGATTGATTCCTTAATGATATGCTCTTGCGCCTTGAACAGTTGACGTGGACTAATGTGTTATTGGAATCAAAACCTTTTGCGTGCTGATTTTAAGTAATATATGATGGTTTTAGTTTTTTGACTTCTTGCGCACTAGACGATGTGTTTTAATGGTGGTTTAATATGTTGGGCTCTTTGTGCAATTATATTGGTGTGCATCTCAGACATTCTCACACTTAGCGATTTATGTCATGCTTGATAGGTCAGATCTTTGACTTTTGTGCAAATGGTGTTGCTGACATGAATGATGGTTAAGGATTTTAGACTACTCACGCATAATGATTGCGATTTGGTGAATGGTTGTTAGGCCTTAGATCCTTGCGTAGTGATTTAAGCGATGATACTCTTGCGCCTCAACTCTAGGCAATGTATGAGTTTATGCTTATGATCAGATTTCCTTAGGCAACAAAATATAGTCATTTACGTTTATGCTTATGATCAGATTTCCTTAGGCAACAAAATATAGTCATTTACCTTGCACTCTCTCTTATGTTGCCACATGAGGGTTTAACAACTTTAACTGCGCCCTTTAAAATTTTTGGCGGATGATTGATGTAGACTTTAAACTTATTACGCCAGGGAATGTTGTGTTACATGTGTTTGTTTTTAGAATGATATTGCACCTTGATGATCGTTGTCAATGTGTCTACCTTATGCCGAATTGTTGGTTAACGCATTGTTATTGTTACGTTAAGATGTGTGAAAGTTGTGTCAATGAAGTTGTTATTTAGTATGATGTTTTAATTACCTAACACAACTTAAAAAAAAAAATTTTTTTACCTGTGTACGTTGCTTGTTGTCGTAATGGTGGGGTCGTTACATATGGTATCAGAGCAGGTTCAACTTTGCTACTGTGGATATCCACGCCTTCCTCTAAATTAATCCCTTGATTATTACTTAGCTCAAATTGAATTATTAACCTATCCTTTCAATAATCACGGTTAGAGGACATCATGGATATTTGCGACGTGGTGCTAGGGGAGGAGGCACAAAGCCTCTAGAAGCACCCATGTCAGAGGGTTCAATCCCCAAGGATAAGAAAAAGTCTTGAGCATGAGAGGATTTTCACGTGGGATGCGTTGATTTGACAAGGTCCTTCCATGGAAATGTCATAGGCCTTTACTAGTCGTCTGTAATGAGGTACGACCAGGGCGCCTATACCCCTGAGGGTCCACAATGCACCCCATCCAGTACTGGTATATTTCACAAAAACTCGAGAAGATTAAGTTCCCGAGTTCATGAGTGCCACGAACAACTCATTCGCTGAGGCATGGCTCGAGAGCCAGGCGATGTGATTCACCCTTCACAGGTAAGACCTCCAACACAAAGGTCCACATGGAGGTCTTCATATAAAAGGGGAGTTCTCTTCTATGATGGAAGATGCTCCTAACAACTCATTCGCTGAGGCATGGCTCGAGAGCCAGGCGATGTGATTCACCCTTCACAGGTAAGACCTCCAACACAAAGGTCCACATGGAGGTCTTCATATAAAAGGGGAGTTCTCTTCTATGATGGAAGATGCTCCTACCTCAACTTAACATGGCCATCAGAGTCGCATTATGAGAATGATGAATGATTTTGGGAGAAGTAATTTTTTTAGGAACTCATTGAGCACCAACTCGATGAGTCCAACACCTTATGATAGGATGGTCATATGATGTCGAATTATGAGACTAGACCTATGGATCTACTTTGGTATGCCCCACATCTGAACAGGAAGAAGCTAGAGGTTATCAAGTTATTGTCGACTTTAACTCCAACTATCGTGTGGGGGAGAGGATCTAAATGCCTCAAACGTTGCGCGATGCAGTCCTATAGGCCCCTTACCTAAAGAATATTTGGTTGTAGGAGTCAGGGAAGGAATCCTGCAAGACCGTCTGGACTGACGACATCAGGTGCGTAGCAACATCAAATGCCTACCAGACAAGACATCTTGGTGCCAATATATGTCTATAGGACCCTTGTTCATGACACATTGATGATAGGTTCCTCAATAAAGGGTTCCCTACATGGGACCATTGCATCCACGACACCACCGTTAGTAGTTGTCATTTAGGCTTGTCGGCAAAACATAACAAGATCTTATGCTAGTGGGCCAACAAATTCTATTCTGGGGCCAAGAGTACTGGACCAGAGATTGGCTATGGACATGTGGAGAGTCACCTTACCAGTAAGATTGTCTAGTTGAAAAGGGGCAAGAGTGGTCAAATCAACAAGACAAACTACTATGGTGGAGATGGAAAAGGCCCATATGATCCCTGACCATGGTAAAAAATTGCCAGGTTGAGCACTAGTCCATTGTGCTCGAGGCATCAGGTTCCATCGCCAAAAAACTTTTATTATTTTCTATACTCGGTGCTACGTAGAGTTCTAATTCTAGCACCACGCTAAAGGGATTTAGGTAAAGGCATTCGTCAGGATGAGTTTAGATTCATTAGTATGGCTTCAGGTACCAAGCGGATGGTTGGAGGAAGGGGTATGAATTGTCCTTTAACTTGGGGATAATGTAACGAAGTCTGAACTACGTCACGATCCTAAGGTCTTATGACATCATGATCAGTATGGACTGGTGGGAAATTGCATGATGTGATACTCAACAGTAATATGAGGAGGATGAGTTGGATTGACGATGAAGGACATAAAAGAGTGATTGTAGGGAGAAAACATGCAGTATCTCTGAGGTTCATCTCTCCCATACAACTATGAAGGATTATGCACAAAGGATGCAAGCTTTATGCAATCCTAGCATTGGACAACAAGTGTTTGATGGAAGGATTAGAAGACCTTCTGTTAGTACGAGAAATTACAGATGTGTTCTCAAAATGGTTACCATGTTTACCTTCGAAGCCAAGATGGAACTTTCCATCGACCTAAAACCTAGAACTGAATCGATGGAAATAAATCCTTATCGGATGTCGACCCTTGAGTTACAGGAGTTGAAAGTGCAACTGAAGGAGTTGTTGGACCTAGAACTTATACATCCAAGTGTATTTCCTTGGGGTGCTCCTGTTAATTTCATACAAAAGAAGGATGGGTTGTGGAGACTCTGCTTGACTACCATTGAGTATTCCATGATGAAATTTTGATATTCTCGGATGACATAAGATTGGGAAGAACTTTTATGTTTGGTACTACAATGTTGTGAGAGAACAAATTACGAGAAGCAGTCATAAGGCTATCAAGGATTCATTGCTTAGGGCATCTTATCTCTAGCGAAGGCTTCATTGTGGATCCAATGAAGGTAGAGGTTATTGTGGAGTGGCCTGCACCGAGGAATGTGATCCAATGAAGGTAGAGGTTATTGTGGAGTGGCCTGCACCGAGGAATGTCCCAGAAGAGCATAGCTTCATGGTTTAGTGGGATATTATCGATGGCTCCTCGAGGGTTCTTCGAAGATAGTAAACCCGATTACAAAATTGTAGAAGAAGAACAAGAAGTTTGTGTGGACCGAGAAATGAACAGAATCATTTTGAATGTTGAAGGATCTATTGATGATAGCGCCAATACTAAAAGTCCCTAGAGTGGATGAGGGCGTCTTGGTATGCACTGATGCAACCAAGGAAGGATTGGATGAAGTTTGAGGCAAGAGGACCTAGTGAACGCTTACATCTTGAGGAAGTCTAGAAATCATGAGGAAAACTGCATGTCACACGATTTGAGTTGTTATTGATAGTGTATGCCCTGAGAGTGTGGAGACACTACATGATTGGACGAAAACTCGATCTAAAAATGGACCATTGTGGTTTACAACACCTTTTTATGCAAAATGACTTGAAAAAATGGACCATTGTGGTTTACAACACCTTTTTATGCAAAATGACTTGAACGCATGCAAGGGCGTTGGTCAGAACAGGTTATCGATTACGATTTGGAGATTTCCTACTTAAAAGGAACAATGAATGGAGTGGTAGATGTGTTGAGTTGGAGACGACGCATATTTTCAGTGATACCTCTTTGAACATAATTATGTGAAAGGATTCTAATTACAGCGCAACGATGACTGGTATAGAGAGGGTAAGGAATTTTTTGGACAAGATAACATGTTGGTACCAAAATTGAGGGATATACTGTGGACAATGACCGATCTTTGAGATATAAAAACTAGATTTACTTACATCCCAATGACAAATTGAGAAGTTTTGATCTTATGTGAAGCTCATAGATCAGTGTCCATAGCTCATCCAGGAGTCATGAAGATGAGGATCGACCTTAAGCCCTTTCCAGGAGTCATGAAGATGAGGATCGACCTTAAGCCCTTATTCTTATGGAAGGGATAAAGGTGGACATCATGAACTATGTGGCGGCTCTCTAAGAGGTCAGCATGTGAAGGCTGAACATAGACATCCGGAAGGATTTCTACAACCGCACACTATTCCAAAATCGAAATGGGAGATCATTTCAACAGACTTCACTGTTGAATTTCTGTTGATGACAAGGAGGAACGACCCACTGGTCGTGACAGTTGACACTCTAACAAAGAGTCACAGTTTATCCCTGTGCATACGACGCATCAAGAAACAGTTATAGCTAGAGTTTGTATCTATAAATTCTAACCTTGTACAATATCTACTGCAAACTGATATTCAG
>CBVK0100965705.1:4155-14443 GCA_900067695.1 Picea abies | reverse complement strand
AGTTGATACACCAAACTACCCAAAACGGGGTCCACAAAACTGTTGGCTTTGCATCTTCTGAGGTTAGGGTTTTGGATTTTATTTATGATTAAAATGCCTTTGGAGCTTCATTGTAAAATAATCATCTTTAGAATGCGAGCAATGGACACATCTCTTCTCACAGATAAGCTGCCACCATTCTAGCGAGTCTTTCACTTTGTGTTTTTACAGTCTTTGTACATTTTCGCTCATTAATAGAAAATTGTGTATTACTGTATCTTTGTGTTTATGATTGCATCTCTGATACATTCATGTTATATTATTGGATATCCGAGATATCTCTGTACATTTATTTATTATATCTCTGTTCTCATTTCGTGCCGAAAATAATCCGGATCAATTCCCTCTCTCTTTGTTGCTATTTATAATCATGGATGAGATTTGAGTAGTTCACTTATTAATGAAAAATGAATTGTGGAGTAAGGAATAAAAATTGATGTTAGTGTATATCAGTCACATCTTTTGTTTTCAGATGATATGCTCTCATTTTGTGATGGCACGAGAAGGGATGCCATGAATATCAAAAATATCTTAAATCTATACTATGTTTCTATGGGTCCAGTTCCCTTGAAATTATAACCTTTCTTTGTATGGATAAGTTGTTGAAGAAAGGCCACTAAAGTGTTATTGCATAATTCAATGCTATACAGGTAGGGGACACCACAACACAAGAGATATTGCATAATTCAATGCTATACAGGTAGGGGACACCACAACACAAGAGATTCACCCTGATTTGCAATTGTTTTTCTCTAAGAACCAATAGGTATTTGAAATGCCACAAGGTTTAGCACTTTCATGTAGGGATCACGACCATGTTATTCCCTCCATTCCAAGTAGTGAACCACCCAATGTGCATCCTTATTGGCACCCTTTTTCACAAAAGAATGAAATTGAAATGATCATTAAGGAATTTTTGGAGGCAGGAGTCATATGCCCCAATAATAGCCCTTACTCATCACTAGTGGTCATGGTATTAAATAAAGAAGGTACTTGGTGCATGTGTCCTAATTTATAGGCTCTCAATAAATTGACCATCAAGGACAAATTTCCTATCCTAGTTATTAATGACCTCTTGGATGAACTTCACGGAGCCAAGTTTTTCACTAAAGTTGACCTTTTTTTTTTTGTATATTATCAGATTAGGATGAAATATTTAGACATCCATGAGACCACTTTCTATACACAAACATGTCATTATGATATTTTAGTGATTCATTTTGGCCTTTGAAATGCTGCATCAACCTTCTAGAGCCTCATGAAAAACATTTTTCGACCATTCCTATAAAATTTTGTGATAGTATTCTTTGATGATATTATGACATAAAAAAAAAACATGGGAATGCCACAAATAGCATGTTGATAGAGCCTTGCGACTCTTGCAGGACCACCAACTATTTGTAAATCACTCCAAATGTGATTTTGGGGCTTTAGAAGTTGAATAATTGTGTCACATTGTAAGTCAAGAGGGAGTATGAGTTGATCCCAAGATAGTCATAGCTATGCAATATTGGACCCATCCCAAAACCCAGAAGAGCTTGCATGGATTCTTAGGAATTACAGGCTACTACATGAAGATTGTGAAAAATTATGGAAAAATTGTTTCTCCCTTAACCTCACAACTAGAAAATAATTCCTTTGTTTGGAATCAAGTCATTGAACATGCCTTCTTAGATTTAAAGGATACCATGTGCATGACTTCAATATTGGTAGTGCCAAATTTTAGTAATATTTTTCTCTTGGAATGTGATGCCTCAAGTAGAGGTCTTGGAGTAGTATTTATGTAAGAAGGGTGCCCTTTGGTATTCACCAATAAGTAGTTATGTGACTGTAGTTTGGGTAGTCCACATATGAGAAAAAATGATGTCCATCCTACATGTAGTAAAGATATGATGACCATACCTCATAGGGAGACATTTCCAGATTAGGACTGAGCATCATAGTATGAAGTAATTTCTTGAACACATGATCCAGGTGGAAATTGGTGGCCACCCACCTATTCCACTGACTCAAAACAAGGGTTTCCACCTAGGTGGTTTTTCTACAGTTTTTTGGGTCCTAAACTTCTGG
Source organism: Picea abies (assembly GCA_900067695.1). Lineage (NCBI taxonomy): Eukaryota > Viridiplantae > Streptophyta > Pinopsida > Pinales > Pinaceae > Picea > Picea abies. Next base: position 12,334 of record CBVK0100965705.1, on the reverse strand, counting down.
GGCTGTTTTGAGGCCCTAAACAATGTTTTTTGGGTGTGGCACAATCACACTATAGGATTTAGCCAAACTGTGATGCAAACATGTGTATTCCTCAGATAGAAATTTCCAACGAGCTATCGTGCGCCCCAAATGAAGATCGTATGCAAAATTTACACCCTTGGGAAGTTGACGTATCAACTACCCCCATTGGGGCCCGCAAACCTTTTGGCGTTTCATCTTTCATGGTTAGGGTTGTGGATTTTATTTGTGTTAAAAAGGCCTTTGGAGCCTCATTGTAAACATCATATTCTTACGAATGAGCATAGACACCACATCTATTCTCAGAGATATTCTACCACCATTCTAGCGAGTTCATTCACTCTTTATTTTTACAGTTTCTGTACATTTATGTCATTAACAAAAATTGTGCATTACTGTATCTTCGTGTTTCTGGAGTTATGTGTGTGTATTTACTTGTTATATTTCTGCCTTCATTTCATTCTCAAAATAATCTGGATCAACATAGGTTATCCTCCCCAGAGAAACATAAGTGGGTCACCAAGATTACAGGGTATGATTATGAGATTATCTATAAGAAGGGTAAAGTAAATGTGGTAGTTGATGCCTTATCCTAGCAATATGAGGAGGATGGATCCCTCTTTGCCTCATATTTTCTTGTTCTAGGTTTTCTTGAGGAAGCCTGCCAAGAATGGTTGGAAAATGACACTTTCATTCAAATCATCCACAAGCTCCAGGGGGATCCTAACCCTCCTAAGGGGCATAAATGGAAGCTACATACATTTTGATATAAATGACACATTGTTCTGGTAATTAATTCTTCCTTAAAACAAATAATCTTATAGGAATTTCATTCATCACCTACATCAGGTCACTTTGTATTTCATAAAACATATGAATGAAATAAGCACTCGTTCTTTTGGGAGGGCATGAAAACTAACATTCAGGATTTTGTGGCAACTTGCGACACCTAGCGAAACAAAGGGGAGACATTAAAGATACCAGGGGCACTACAACCACTACCAAGGCCAACACACATATGGAATGACATCGCTATGTATTTTGTAGTGGGACTTCCAAGGGGAGGAAAAAATTCATGATTATGGTGGTAGTTGACCGTCTCTCCAAATATGCTCATTTTTGTGCCCTACCACATCCATTTACCCCCTCATCAGTTACCAAAGTATTCCTTGATCAAAGTTTTGAGCTACATGGCTTGCCACTTCCATTTTCTTGGATGGGGACCCTACCTTCACTAGCAAATATTTTTAGGATCTATTTGAACTATAGGGTACCCAACTAAAAATGAGCATTGCATATCACCCCCAAATAGATGGTCAAACTAAAGTGGTCAACACGTGCGTAGAAACCTATTTGAGATGATTTGCCTCTGAAAAACCACACCAATGGGCACAATTTATTCCCCTCATACAATGGTGGTAGAATACCTCTTATCATGGAGCTACCCAAATGACCCTAGATGAACCAATTTATAGTGAAAAACCTTTATTAGTCACTTCATATTTATCAGGCATTTCCAAGGTTCAAGCAGTGGATCACACACTCCACACTAGAGAAGCCATTCTTTGCATACTAAAGGAAAATTTGGTTATGTCTCCAAATAGAATGAAGAAACAAGTTGAGCAACATCGCTTTGAACATTCTTTTGTAGTAGGGGATCAATTGTTTCTTTTCCCTCAACCCTATAAACAAACATCACTCAAAGACAAAACACCTTAGAAATTAGCACTCAAGTTTTGTGGACCCTATGAGATCATCCAATGCATTGGACAAGTGTCCTACAAACTATCTCTTCTATCCCACTCCAATATTCATCTAGTATTTTACGTGTCTTGTACAAAGACGGTCACGAGACTGAAGTGCAAGGTGCATACTATCTTACCATAACTTGATGAAGAAGGCTCCTTTTGGCTTCAGTTGAAAGTAGTATTGGATACTAGAGAGCATCAATTGTGCCAGTGCATGATCAATGAAGTATTGATCTAGTGGAAAGGCATGCCACTTGAATATTCCACATGGGAACCAACCATAATCCTACAACAATTTCCTCATCTTCAACCTTGAGGACAATGTTGTTTTCGAAGGGGGAAGGTATGTTAGGGTCCTACCCTAACCTCCCTACATTAGGTGACATATGAGCTAGTTAATTATTGTATGTCACCATCTTCTTTGAATACGGCCCATTTCATAGTAGTGGATAGTTATTTAATTTAGAAGGGTCCACTTTATAAGGCCCACTAGGTAAATGGTACCCATTAGTGATAGGACCACAAGTAGTTAGGTTTTTTCTATGGAAAATCTATTTAAAGAGATAGGAGAATATGGAATGTTTATCTTGTGTTGTGTATTTGGATCCCTTCTTAGTGAAAGGTCACCCCACTTTAAGAGGCAATTGACCATTGTTTTCCATCTTCACATTATTAATATACAAGGGTTGTTGGATTAGTGATAGGGGGGGTGAATCAATAATAGATATTTTTAATCCTTTTAACCACAATATGCAAGTGTTATTTATTTTTATGATCAATATGCCATTATCATCCAATAAGTGAAGAGTAAATAAACCATGAAAAATTGAATAATCGTACACATACACAATACACCAATATTTTTTAAGTGGAAACCCAATGCGGGAGAAAACTACAGAATGATTTTTCTTATTTGTCTTTAAGAATTACATTCATTGGAAGCACCAACTTCTTTTATTTTCTAGCTACAACTGGAAGGAGGCTCTGACCCCCTATTTTCAGGCTACAACTTGAGGGAAGCTCCAACTCCCCAATTCTCTGGCTGCAACCAGAAGGATGCAACAACCCCCTATGTTCTCTGGATACAACCGAAGCGCGGCTACAACCACCTATCCTTACCCCATCCAACCTCCCTAAAATATAAGTAGAATGATGGAACCACTGTCACACTATCACTGTGAGATATAATGTTGTAAACCTATACCAATCTGTGACAATATCCTGTCACAACCTGTACCAACAACTTGTACCAATAACCTGTAATCAATCTGTACCAACATATACCGAATACACTGTACCACAAGTCTGTACCTCAAACCATGTGCTAGAACTTCACTTTTATACAACTTCTATCTGTACCAATAACTTCAGCAACATACCTCAACCAAAAACCTTTTTTTTCTTCTTGTAGCATTTTGTTGCTGTGATTTTTCTGCCACACTTTTTTTTCCGCGGTTTTTCTATCGCTATTTTTCTACCGCACTTTTTCTACTGTGATTTTTCTGCCACACTTTTTCTGCTGCACTTTTCCTACCGTGATTTTTCTTCCATAGTTTTCCTGCCACACTTTTTCTACCGCACTTTTCTTGCTGCACTTTTTCTACCGCACTTTTCTCTATGAACAATACTTGCCCAAATAACCTTTCACAAATTAGATATTCAATGATATTCAATAGGTTCTAATAGGATAACCTTTCTCTCTTATTTATACTTCCATATAGCTTCATCAAGGGGTTACCTTATAACCAATTAAATCCACTTTCCTTCTTTTTGGGCTAACCCACTTCTAACCACTTGTCCACTTCTAACTCACTTTGCTACAAATAGTAAATTCTCCACTTCTAGTTGCAACTAAATTATTTTTAATTATTTTCTTATTACAACAAATTAACCCATGACTAACTCCTAGTTTCACCCACTTGACTAGTCAACCTCTTCTAAGAGCTTCTAGAATTAATTTGACTTCTTTGACCTTCTAGATAACTCATGAGGATTCTCCAATTCACCAGGCCATAAATCTCTAACTGTGAGGAGTTATGTGACGTTCTGCATATCACTGGAAATGGCATGACATGTACTATCCATTTAGAATAGTCTTACTTGCAAATATATTAAAATTCATACCATTATACATCAATCAAATTGAAGTCCCTTAATCATACTATTGGGGCTACCGGACTTGCTTCAAGGGTTGACATCAATGACAACCAACCCAATTAATCAAGAAACTTGCTTCAAGGGTTGACATCAATGACAACCAACCCAATTAATCAAGAACTTTGTCTCTCCCTATTCGAAAGTTTGTCCAAGTAGGAGAGATATTTACAGGTTCCGGGTCTATTAGATTTAACGATTCCAGAAAGGATAGAAAAAAACCACATTGTCAATCCTCTTTTGGACGAGGGCCCCAGATTTCTCGTAGTGAGAGAGTGAAGTTCAGATCTCCTCCAATGATCATTAAAGGGTCATTAAAAACTCCTTCAGTTTTAATATTTTCCAAAAAGGGAATTATATTTGTGTGAGGACCATATATATTGATGATAGAGAAGGCGTAGACATCATCTTTGTGTTTTAATTTTATAGAAATAGTGGAAGTTGAAGAGGAAGAAGATATGACTTTAAAATTCAGGCTCCAACCTGTCAGTAGTCTACCAGACTATCCATTAGCGTCGACCGCACTAAAGGCGCATTTAGAGAAGGCGTAGACATCATCTTTGTGTTTTAATTTTATAGAAATAGTGGAAGTTGAAGAGGAAGAAGATATGACTTTAAAATTCAGGCTCCAACCTGTCAGTAGTCTACCAGACTATCCATTAGCGTCGACCGCACTAAAGGCGCATTCTTTTAACCAGGGGAAAATAGTTTTTATAGCTATTTCCCCTTTACACATCATCTCATGTAACAAAATAACATCTGAACCAAGGCTCAGGAGCAGCCTTTTAAGGGCTAATTTTTTTAGGGTCCCCAATTCCTCTTGCAATGTAGGAGAGAAGGATCATTTTTTTAGAGAGGGGATAGATTTCCCTGCTCTTAGGGCCCTAGTGATGGTGGTCTACATGCCTTTTTGGATTTCAGTTGCTTCCATTTCTTTCTCTTTCGATATGTGCGACTTTCTTCTAGTGGTAGATGATTGAGGGTCGTCTAAGGATAAACCTCCTTTGGATGGGGACAAATCCTTAGGTTTTTCTTTGGACCTCAAGGCATAGCCTTTGGAAGGAGGAGGGGTGGGAGGGTAGGAAAGGAACTAGAGGAGGAGTGGGGAAGGGCAGTAGCATGAGGGTCTGGGGAAATATTTGGGCTCAGGGGAGGGAGGGGAGGTGAGGGAAGAAGTAAACAGGAGGGGAGGGAGACGTTGGATCAGTCAAAACCTTATTCATTCTTCTACAACTCCATTATTTTGAGGTATGTATGAAGTAGTATTTTGCCTTTCTATTATTCACTTCTTACATAATTACTCAAACTCATTTTTGTAGAGCTCTCCACCATTATCTATCCTCAACACATTTATTTTCTTCCATGTGAATTTATAGAAAACCCATATTTATTTCGGAGGAAATAATCCATCTCTTCCTGAAAATTCATCTATGAATGAAACACCGTATACAAATTTACTAAGTGATAAAATATGCATAGGTCCAAACACATAACCGTGTATCAACTCCAATATGCCTTTTGCTCTTGTAGCACCAGATGAGAATCTTACTCGATTATGTTTACCATATATACAATGTTCACACAAATTGAAATCTAATGATAAATTAAACATAACTTCAACCATACCTTTACCAATGCTCAAAGTCTCTTCTCTCCAATATGTCCTAGTTTTTAATGCCATAGCATTTTCTTCTCTTTATGGACAATCGTGGTCCTTTTTTTCATCAATATATTTGAGAACAACAAAACTATTACACTCATCATTAATAATTCTTCCTAATATCTTGTGTGTAGATCCAATCTAAACTCCTTTCATCAACACCATTATCCTTGAACCATCTTGTAGGTTTCCTTCAAGATTTTGGCTAGATATAGAATGTATAGAACCCTAGGGAGATTTCTAATCCTTACATATTTTAGTATTATCCCAACCCTTCCACATCCTATGATTTTGGTTATTGAGTTGTCTCCTAGGAAAAAATCACCTCCATTATACTTTTCATATTAACAAAACCACTCCCTATGAGGATTCAAATGAAATGAATCAGTTGAGTTGATCAACCATACATCATGATTTGAATGTGTACTTGTAGATTCCAATTAAAAATTACTTCCTTCTTCTCTAGAGTTTTTCATTTCTATGGAAGGGGAATCATAAAATCCCTTTCTTTTATCACAATTCTTAGATTTTTAATCTTTCTTATAATGCCTAGTTTTGTTGCATTTCTAAAATTTTCTTGTAGATTGTCTCGAGAATTTATATCTACCTCTATATTTAGATCTAGCCTCTGAAGACTTATATTTTCTATTGCAGGGATGTCCTCTTATAGATAAAACATCCTTGGCCACATCCTCCATGGATATTCTCCTCATTTACTCGAAACACAAAGATGCCACTACATCCTCAAACTTTAATGTAGATTGAGTAGTACTACCAATTGCTACAACCGTATTATACCAATATTATAGCAAATAACATAACAAGGAAATGCACTCGTCTTCTTCCTCCATATTAATATAAACATAGAAAAGTTTACTTACCAAAGTATTAAAGGAATTTATATGCTCCATCATCCATACTAAGATGATACAACTTCTTTCAAATAAAAAGCTTGTTTACTAGGGACTTTGACTGATACAAATTCCCTAACCTATCCCACAATTTTTTTGTGTTGTCTTCTCCAGAGACATTCAAAAACACCAAATGTAAGAGGCAGAGTCGAATCGTACTTATGACCTTTTTTTCTAGCTTTTTCCAATTATCTTTCAACATACTAGCAGGTTTTGTACCAAGACCCTTATCAACATATTATTCTCTATAAAAAAATAAGATCTTCCATCTTTATCTTCCATAACTTGAAGCATTGAATATTAAACTTCTATATTCTATTCTTGAATTTCTCAATATTTTTATTTACATGAGATTCACTACACAAATATCCCATTCAAGAATTGGTTTATTGCAAACCTGAGATACCCTTTTTCTTCATGAAATGAGATAAATGCTAGAAATGAAGGCATCCCCTTGAAGCCAATAACCTCACTCTGATACCAAATGAATAATTTTATAAACCTATGTAAGAAAACATATTTAATAGAATCTAAAACATAATAATAACAATAGAACATTCACACAATATACATAAAATTGACCCTGGAAACACTTAATTGATAAAACTGGCCTGATTGAGAGCCACACCTCTCTCTATCTCATTGTATTAACTGCATTGTTCACAATATAATATTCAAGAATTTAACGCCATCGATAACCCTAATATCTTAACTTGAATAATATTATAACTCTTATTCCTTAACTTGAATTAGTTTACAATGGGATGAAAAACCATTGGCTGAAAAAGCACAAGTTGGACAAAAAATCGACCCAAAATTTTCTTTTAAGGATCCCCTAGCCCCCCCATGCCCCCCTAGTCGGAGGGTAATCGTCGCCATGGACCCCTTTGCAATGGAGTGAGACTAAGTCTACCTACAAAGAGTAAAACACATGTACAACAAAAGGAAAACCATCTTAGGGAGCCAAAATGAGTCATGAACCTCCTAAGTAGAACAAAAAAGGTCCATTTATAGGTGCCTCCCTAAACAAGGATGGCTAACAACAACCTCTCATTTTTTACTCAATGTAAATGATGGTAAAATGAAATCCAACCACCTCACAAATGACCAAAGACCAATGCTCATGCTGATTTGTCTTGTTTACCACTTCTATATGCACAAAATGCCACTTGCCTGAGAAAAGGAATGTCAACAAAAATATATTCTAACCTTTCAACCAAGCTGATAAAAAAGGGAGAAGCATAATAGGGGTGGCGATAAATTAGTTGAGACATCGAGGAATAAATCCCTCTTAGGGACAAAAAAAAACACTAATCCCCCAATAAGAATGACATAATTTTCTTATATAAGTGCATCCCATGATGAACATTGCCACATTACCACTCACGTGTTACTAAGTAGAGAGGGTTGAAAACTAGAATTTGACCACCCTACAAATGATAGATGGTCATTTTTCAAATGAACATTAAAAATAGCTCACTCACCACCATTGTTGTCATGAAATGACACTTACACCACCAAAACAATGACATGTCTAGAACACATCAAAGTATTTTAAGCGACACACAAGCCTCGTGACCTACTTAGATGCAAATTTGGTGAGATGTTGCAAAATGAAATCCCTCTTATGGATCCAATATGAACCATGTACCTCTCAAGTAGAATGGTAAAATGTTCATTTATAGATA